>VZSG01001145.1:67495-87393 GCA_013398315.1 Nothoprocta pentlandii | reverse complement strand
GCCGGGCCCCCCCGCGGCCGGCCCCTCCTGTCGCCGCTGCAGGTTCGGGCGCCGACCATGAAGCTCCAGCTGCTGGTGTCCACCGGGATGCTGCTGGTCGCGCTCCTGCCCTGCCAGGAGTGCAGAGCCGTCAGCAAGAGCCCGCCGGGGGCTCCGCGCCAGCCAGACTTCTTCCCGCAGCAGCAGCAGCAGCAGCAGCAGCAGCAGCAAACCCTGCCCGTCCTGCTCCGGATGGGAGAGGAGTATTTCCTGCGCCTGGGCAACCTGGACAGGAGACCCGTGGCCTCGTTGCCTGCCCCGTCCAGCGGCACCGGCCAGCAGCCCCCCGAGGGCGCCGCCGAGCTGGTGCGGGCAGCGGCTCCCGAGCGCCCGCCGGGCGGCCCCGCGGGCGACGCCGGGGCCGTGGAGCGGGAGAAGCGCTCCGAGGAGCCGCCCATCTCCCTGGATCTGACTTTCCACCTGCTGCGGGAAGTCCTGGAGATGGCCCGCGCCGAGCAGCTGGCGCAGCAAGCCCACAGCAACAGGAAACTCATGGAGATCATCGGGAAGTGAGAGCCCCCCCGCCCCGCCTTGCCAAAGAGATTCCGCGGTTAGCACGGGAGTAATTCCACAGTCCGATGTACCATAGTGCTGCTCTGGTGTCATCTCTTTATTTTTATATAGCTTTAAACCTAGAAGGGGGTACTCCGACCAGCCTCCGTCCCTTGACTAGCATGCACAGCCGCGTACCAAGTGCAGAAACACGAGTGTCGTTCGTAACCTCCCCTACCTTTATTTATTTCTCCATTTCCCAGTTATTCTAGTGACATCGCTGCGTAGGGATGTGTGAGCATTGGGAAAGAAAGATTGCTGCCAAGAAGACAGATAACTTTTCTGGTGGGGGCAGGGAGGTGGGAGGGGGAATCTCTGTAAGCTACTTTAAATCCACTTTCTCCTGTAAACATTTTCACAATAAAACATCTTTTCAGCGCTCGGTCAATTTTGTTGTGTAAGAGAATGTTTAATATTTATATTTTTAATAAAAGCTGCAAAGTGACAACGGCCTGATAGACTTTCTTGCCTTCCCCCAGTGCTCACCCGCAGGTCGGGGGATGAGCGCGGGGCCGCCCAGCCAGCCCCTCCGCCTGGGAGCTCGGCATTATCCCGGCAAATGCCGCTTCTCCCACGCCCCGGGAATCCGTTCCTCTTCCCTCTCTGTTTCTCTCCTTTTTTAGTTTCTTTATTAGTGGTGTTTGTCCTCCTGTTTTCACACCTACACTCCGTTCTGCTCTCTTGTCCTGTGGTGGAGATGCGAAGCCAGCTCCGTCTCGGGGGCATTAAGGAGGTTGTGGTGGATGTGGTGAAACTCTGAGGGAGCACCTGCTAGAAATCTGCTAGGATGACTGGGATCAGGATAACAACTCCCCACGCCAAACTAAATCCATGGGGAAAATTCCCATCAGAAAATGTTAATGATGGTGCAGAGAGGTGGCCGCTCCAGGCAGGATCATCTCAAACCTCTTTACAGACCTCACCTACATGACCTTCCAAAACATCTCTGGAAGCAACACTTTGCAGGGCTATGAGGACTCGCTGATGTGGCCTGGGCCCTGTCCTGCGGCGCTGGGTGGGTGGATGGATGGGTGGATGGATGGCAGGATGGATGGATGGCAGGAGGGATGGATGGCGGGAGGGATGGATGGGTGGATGGCAGCCCCTCGCCTGCGAAGCAGCCGCCGCGTTGGACCCGCTCTGCCAGGCTCACCAGGGGCAGCCCAGCCCTGTGCTCTGCCCAACAAATGGGCTTAGGTTCTGACTCAGGATTCCTGAAAAGATTCACACGGAACTAGATCGGAGCTTAAACCTGCTCCTCTATGGTCACTCTTGGCAACCTGCCCATCTCCCTTAAGCACAGCTCAATGCTGAAACCCTGTCCCCAGTTCTCCCTCAGTGCATCCTATGGAGCTTCTCTGCTTTTAAGACAGAAGCCCGGTCTCCTTAGCCGCCTCCATCTGCTGTGCCCATGGAACAGGACATTCAGTGCCAGCCTTTTCCAGAGGGCACACGGCACCTTCCGATTAAGCCCTTACCCAACACCTGCGTCCACCTCGCTGCACCCTGGCTTCGTGCAAGGACATGTCCCCTCCCTGGGCGCTGCTCCCGGGGATGACTGAGATGTTCTGGTTGCACCAGCACATGGGCAGTGCTCCAGCTGCTTCCCCGCACGCTCCGAGCGGGACGCAGGCAGGACGGGAGGGAAGAAGCAGCAGCTTCTCTCTCCCCTCCTGCCTTTGGCTCCTGCAGTGCGTGGTGCCCCGGTACTGTGGGTCCCCACGTGACCACGGGGAGGGATTTAGACTTAACCCTGATTTGGGGGTGTTCAGGAGGGACAATTTCACTGACGTGGAGATGCTGTGGGCAAACAGAGTGTCGGCAAAGGATACTACTAGGGAATACTGTATTAGCATTTTAACTAAAAACATGGATGAAGCATTTACACCTACATGAAGACATGCTGAAAAGTGAATAAACAGTGAAGCATTAGCAGTGCTCATCCTACAGCAGTAGCGATGCCATTTTCCCCTTGGAAACGAGAAATCATTGGAAAACACTCTGACTACGGCAGCATAGCAGTTTGTGCCCGTGCTCCCACCCTTCCTGGGACGCCCCCACGCCAAGGGCCGGGTGCGGTGCGGCGGTCGGCGGAGCTGCTGGTCGTGCCCCCTGCCCGGACGCCCCTTTGGAGGCGCGTGTGCCCGGCGGCCGCGGGCGGGCGGGCGGCCCCTCGGAGCAGCACCCAGGAGGCAGCCCGCGTGAGTCATCACTCGCTCAGGGAGTTCAACCAGGAGAAGGAGAAGACGTGACGAGGCGGCTCGGCAGCCCGCGCGCCGCTCGCCGCCGCCGGCGCCTCCGCGCACGGCTCACAGCCACCCTGCGAAGGAAGCGACAGAGGCAGGAGGTGAAGTGAATAAAAATCCTTCACGTCGCACAACATAATAATGATAAAGCAGCAGGATGAAGTGGGTAACGGGAGAAAGGAGGGGGACTCCGGGAGTAGTTTAGCCGGAGCAGGAACACCGGAGAAGCCAGTGGGACTTTTGCCACCAGCACTGGTAGGGGAAGGATTGCACTCCGTGTGTGTGTGTGTGTGTGTGTGTTGTCCCTGAGCAAAGGGCTTAATCCTGATCTGGGCCTCTGGGGTATCACTGCTATGAAGGTGCTAACTGCCTCTTCCTAAGCGACCCTGAGGAAGCTTGGCTTGTGGAGCTGGGCCTCCAGATTGATGTGGGCCTAAGCCAAAGCTTATTGTCAGTGCACTGCCACTCAATGTGATACTTGTTCAGCTGTCATAAAATGTGCCTTGGACGTGTTTTTTTCTTTTTTTCTTTGAAGTCTTTTATTTTCTTTTAGTCTTACTTAGCCCGAAAAAAGGAAATAAGTAATGCAGAAGTGCTTCTGCTTCTACCCAAAGGTGCAGAAAAGAGGCATCCTACACCTATTGTAAAAAAGGAATCTGGATTTGATATGCTGTACCTGCTAATTACTAACAGGAGTTATTATTTTTATTTAATTATCTGAACATTTAACAGGTCACTAGAATACAGAGAAATACCCGTGCTCATCTGAGAGTCTTCAGATCCCTTGGCAGAGTGAAGACTAGCTTTGTGCTATCATCAGAAATGCCATGAAAGGTAAAATAAACAAAATGGATGTTTTGCTAACTAAGGGATGCTTTGTGTCTGCAGTATTAAAACCACAATTACCTCCATACATATATACACTACCATACATGCCTAACATTAAAATAGTAAAAGCCTCGGACCCTCACTCCTGGTGCTCTATGTGCAGGATTCTGCCTTGCTTTGGGAGCTCCAGCAGGACTGCAGGAGGACAGGACTGTTTGATGTCAAGAGATAACACAGCGGAGAGAAAAGGGCAGACTTCTGAATTTGAACACATCTCCATCATTTATAACATTATCCCAAACCAGAAAACACCAAAGCAGCGATGCTAACACACATGTCCAGGAGCAAACAGTGAAGCAGGGATGCTGATGAAGAAGTGGAGCATGGGATGGGTGATTTTTCTATGCATTTTGGTAAGTATTTAATGTTAAAGTGTGCTGCAGGAACTAGCGAGAAGTGATGGCAGGTTATGTACAAACTGGCGAGTGGGCTTCATTCCAGTTACTACCTGTTTGAGTGTCCTGCCACCAACAGACAAGACAGCACGGAGGTATAAAACCTATCCATACCACTGTACTTATGTCTAATCAGAGATATTATTCAAATGCAGACCCTCAGTTGTTCTGGACTGCAATAGCCTTAATAGTTTCAGCGAACTGCTAGGTGAGATTCTGCCTTAATGTTTGAAACATGGGCTAATCTTTCCACATTTTTGCATTAGCGCTTTTGAAGTAAGGCACCTCTGCTTCTTGCTGCAAAACACAGGACTCAGAAAAGGATTTTTTAATGGGCATGAAACTTTTCAAAATCATATTGCTTTTGCTCACTGATCTTGGTGCTGAAAAGAGCTGAACGCAAACCTTGCGAATGAAACGGTGCGGCCCAGACAGCAAAGGGCAGATAGCAGCAGTAAATAAATGGCTAGATTGTCAAAGCTGTACGGGATTCTGTGCTTGCTGGCTCTCACTAGATGCAGAAGTGGAGCTCCGTGACGTTGAAAATTTTGCCTTTCATTTTGGAAGGACAGCTGAAGTGCTTGGGATAGCTAAGCTCATTTGGGAACTGATTGTGCAATTCTGTGCACCGAGCCCTCGGTGCTGTGTGCAACCCTGCATAGAGCAGCCTCCCCCACATTCTTTTCCTCCTGGAAAGAGGTTTACAAAACCATGCCCTGCGTTTTTATTCCCTTTCTATTTGAATGACTCGGGTACCTTGTCATTTCTCTTCCTGTCCTTGATCACTTCCATTTGCTGTTCCAACCTACCATTATCCAGAAACATCCTGTAACCAAAGCTTAACTTTGAAAGAAAGAACCATTTATGAGCTTAAGGTTAAGTAGCTTGTTTCATAGACTTTGGCCCTAGCAGGGCTAGAAGAAATAAAGCACAACATAAAGATTTACACTGGAAAGGTGTCTGCATTACCTTGCTAACCAGCACTGCCATCACCGCATTTCAAACAGAGCAATCTGTGTCTACATCCCTGAGAAAACTCTATTTCATCATGTGTTAACTCCTTCATATTCTGATGTGATGACATCTTTCCGTGTCAGCAAAACAACGCCGGAGCTCCAGCAGATTCCCAGCAGGGCTGGCTGCGGGAAGCATTTGCTCCCAGCCCCTCTCTGGACTCAGCAGGCTGCCAGTCTGCAATATCTCCACGCGCCTTTCCAAGAGCAATAATTTGCCATCATGCCCAGAGGGGAGTGAAGCAAGAGTAAAGCTCACTGGCTTTTAGACCTGTGTTTTCACACCTGGGACATTTTGGCAGTCATGCTCCAAACTGGACAGCAGTTGAGCTGTGTTATCCCTATGCGAGCCAAGGGACCATGCAAAGGGATCTCCAGTCTGCCCGTACTATTAAACCCATTTTGCCCTTGCAACAGCAGCCCGCACAGCTCAGGGCAGTTTGAGACAAAGATTTCAGCTTCTACAGAAAAGAGCTACTTGAACTGGAAGCAGTGTTTAGGTAGAAAGTTGAAGCGGGTCACCTCAGTGTCAACACGATCTGGACATCCAACCTCTCTGCAGGTCCTTGCAGTGTCACCCCAGAGCGCTCTGCTTTTGCTGTCACTGCAGTCCCGCTCCACGGTCTGGGAAGAGCTTTCTGCTGAGCATGGCACAGCTTTCGCCACATGCTTTTCAGATGTTTCAGACACAACATTTCGTTGCGCTTGTCCATCACTCTTATTAGGTAACTGTTGTTAAGCTTCTACCTGCGCTTTATCTTTTGGTCTTGGAAATCTCATGGGTAGGGCTTGTTTTTCACATTGCCTAGAATAACAAATCCCTACCCTCGATTTGGGTCCCTAACATTAATAAGGAATAACTAAAGTGTTTACCTCAGGCTGGATTAATCACATTAGGCCAATGCTGAGAGAGTGCTGAATACTTACGCCTTGATTTATGTTTTCCCCTGTGGTGTCAGGTGACATCAGATGATGCTCTCAGTAAGCACCAGGAATTTTCACCAGGCCAGCGCGTGAAGCAGGAAGGGCAGCACACCCTGCGTGACTGGGGGCTGAGTTTGCTTTTCGCATAGGCGAAGGCCTAGCTGGGCACACGTGCCAGCTCTTTGGAGGTGCTGAGCAATGAGGACTCGCACTGAGCGGCCCTTCCGCACCCTTCAGCGCCTGGCACGCCGCGGGTCTGGGTGAGCAAACAGCCTAAGTTTGATCCGATGGGCTGCACTGAAGTTGCAGGTACTCAGCATCTTTCAGCATTTGCTTCTTTAAGCACAAGCACTAGTCAAATTTCTGTAGAGTTCTGAGAAGGAGTGTGGGTGACAGGAAAGGGGTAAGATACTGCTGGTAGTGTTTTCCTTTAATAGGACACTGCAGTTATGCTGATTATGTTGGTAAAAATAGGCAGTCTAGGGGCTTGAAACACCATGAAGCCCACACACTCTGCTCAGCTTACATCCACTGATCTCCATGACCTTCATGTATGGGACTGCGATCCATCTTAACAAATTTTAGTCACTCTTAAGTGAGACGTTCAGTCAAGCAGGTTGTATTCAGCCCTTTTGAGGGCACTAGCAGAGGGTGCTTTGCCTCATCCTAAAAGATCTGTCTATGGACAGATTGCCTTATGGAGATACCTGTTTCTAACTTTTGACTCTAAGGTTCTTGGTGACCAGGTTAGACTAGATCTGATTTTAAAATAATTACACATAGAAGATCTTAATTTTGAAAAGCATCAAAGAAAGGTGAAGAAACTTAACTCTTCTTCAATTTTCTTTTTGTTTGGGGCATTTTTTTTTCTTTTTTTTTGACTTCCATTTAGGTAGGGCCTGGAGAAGCCATGGTTGTAATGGCCTTCTCTAAGGTTGTATCACCCCAGCTTGCAAGGGAATGGGAGAAATAAAGAGAAATGAGGGCTGAACTAGTTGGTTCCCCCAGGGCTGTAGATCACCCTGTAGTATATTTTATCTGAATGTTGCATGAGTAAATGACCCCAGTTTTGTCTAATTAGTCAGAACACAAAAATGGTTGCTGGCTTTAGGCTGACCATAAGAGGATATATCATGCCTTTTTTGGCAATGCAAAAGCAACTTTCTCAAATTCTTTTTCAACTTTTTTTAGACAACCATAGTGAATTTGTACCAGTTGAAAACTTTTGGTCACCTCAGGATGTTATTTTTGAGTTAGTACTGAGCTCTCTAAAATTGTGTTTACCATCTTGTGGAATCACGGTCTCCAATTTGAGCTAACAAGAAAGACCTAGATTTACACTGAAATGAGTGAAAAGAGAATGCATGTGACTTACTAGGAATCAATGAGCCTGGGAAAGGAATTTATTTCTTACAACAATTGCTCATGGTGGCTCTAGCTGGTTACAAACAGCCCTTTCATGCACCTGCATAAATGTTTTCCCGAGCTGTGCTAACCAAAGGCAGATCCTGCCGCTTGGCACCCCGTCCCTCCGTGGCTCACTGTCCATCTGCATTGCTGCAGCTGTTGGCAGCACTGTGCTCATGATGGCCATGGTGCTGGAATGACATCAGTTGTTTTGTTTTGTTTTTGAGGTGAAGGAAGATATTTTTAACTCGGACCATTTGGGTGCCGATGCCAACACAGCCCCACAAACAGCTGCATCAGCACAACCGCGACGCGCGTGGTGGCACCTGGGCAGGAACAAGAAGCCGCTCCATTTGGCAAGAACCTCCTAAACCACCTTTGCTGCCAGAGAAAGAAAGGCAAGGGTGCCTACCCACTTCTCTCACTGCCTCCTTTGATCCACTGGGAAAGCAAGACTGTAAATTCGGAGGAAATCGGGAGCTTCTCGCTCCCAAGGTTTCTGTAGCCTCAGAAAATGAGTGAGAAATTATGGTTAATTCTGATATTTTAGCTACCTTGCTCAGAAACAACCTGCAGCACTGACAAGAGCAAACATTATTAAAAAGTGCTAGCTGGTCGCAAAGCCCTCACAGAACCTGTAGGCTGTTTGCCTGCCACAAATGTCAAGTGTTACACTCCTGGCACTCAGTACTTCCAGGCAGCGGAAACAAAGGGAGCACAACAGGTTATTTTTAAATAGTTTAAACTTTAGTTCAAGCATTTTGTTTTCATATTTGTATGCAGTCTAGCTCCTTCAGCATAACACCTGGCAGCTGTCACATCTATCACAACACTACTGCTTCAGGCTAAGAGGCAGCTTATTTTACATGGATCTTTTCTTTCTATTAGTGGGAGCCAGCAGAGTGTCCTCTGAAATAATTGCTAAGATTCCCTGCCACTAAAAACACACAGTGAGAGACAAAATAACACAAACAGACAAACTCCATCAATCATAGTCCTAGCTGTGTGCTACTCTTCAGAGTGGCCATAATGAATTTTATATGTACACTAGGAACAAATGCCTTTCTTTAATAGATTTGCATCATATTACAATTAGCATTACGTGGCTAATGGCTAATACAATGTCTCTTACTTAATGGTCTTTGAGACCAGGTTCAGGGAAAAACTCGCCGAGCTTATTTTGGTTGCAGAATCTCTGAATCTCCCACAAGACACCAATGTCCAGACATGTGAATTAGTGGTGGAAACAGTTCTAGAGAATGGTTTAACAGAGCGACTTGTTTCTGATCAGTGTTTGAGACAAACTAAATGCATTTCTCCTTTCTGTATAATCAGTCTTTTTCATAACCAATATAAAAATGTTAATAATAAGATATCCTTTTAATATCACGGCTATTATTGCATCTTGAAAACATGTGAATGCTATAGCTGAACCATCAAGACAGTCTTTCCTGAGTTTATCCACACATCATTCTCTGACCCTCTCATAACTGAGTTTTTGAGGACCTCCTCATCAATGAACCATCTACCATTTCTGCTCCTTTCCCAGCCCTATTGGAGAAGTGTCCAGTGAAGGAAAGGATCATCCTGAGACCGTAGGAGCAAGCAGTCAGTGCTGGTCACAAGTATCAGTAAGTTCCTTGCTTCACAGAATTAGCAGGTACAACTCGAGGTGAACAAGTGAAGTAAAGACCTTCCAAGTACTCCCCTGTGGTAGTGACCCATCTGATCCACGTCAAAGAAATACTCCTATTGACTTCTAGAGACATAACAAATCTAGTAGTAGCTTAACATCAGTATGCCAGTGCGCGCATAGTCTTCCCATTGAGTAACAGTGTTGTAAATTAGAGCCTTTTCTTCGTCCTCAAATGATATTTTTGCAAGTCCAGCACATGAAAGACAGCGCCAGTTCAGGCTGTGACTCACCCTGGAGCTCCATTCACTGGATCAGATAACGGCGCCGCGGAGCTGCGAGGCGCACGCTGCCCTTCGGAGGCTGGAGCACTGCGTACGCCTGCACTGTGAGTGATGGACTTGCTGTAAGCAAGCCAGCGGTGGTATACGTGAGCTGTGGACCCATCACACGCTCACATGGCGACGGTCAGAAATACCCTGACGGGAGGAAACGCCGGAACGTCAGCTAAGCAACAGGTCGCTGTTCTTTAAAGCCACCATGTAATGGAAAGAGAGTCCACGCCACAGTCAAAGCTCCCTTCTCACCTCACTGCCTGTTGCCCCTTTTTCCTCTGTGCTTATTTTCCCGTGACTTCCGTCACCCGAATGGTCTCTTTCTGGTGACCACAGCAATCAAAGCGGGTAGCCAAGGGATGACTCTGCTCCAATAATAATACTTTGCTCAGCGAGCAGCACCGTGGCTTCCTGGCCGGGCGCCTGGGGTATCGGGTCTCACATCATCATCTATCCCCATGCGTGAGCAAGGCTGGCCTGTCCACACACTACTCAGCCGACCTATGTGCAAGTATTAAATCAGGATGGGCTTCCTGCTGCCCATCTCGCACGGTTCCCACGTGAAGCCTGGAGACGCGGTGATAAATGCTGCTCTTAACGGTGCCAATTCAACTGCAACTATTGACCCATTGACGAACAAGTGGCACCAAAGCCAAGCTTGGAACTGACCTGCATCTGGGCTGACACCACAAAAAAAGCCCAAACTTATTTTATGTAATTAAATGATAAAATTACATTTAAATAGAAAAACAAATGTAGTAAAAAAAAAAAAAAATACATGCCAGATACCGAAAAGGCTTGTTGCTCTGATAGGGAAAAAGAATAGCGACATTTCCTCAGTAAATCATTTTACAATAGATTAAGCCAGGCAGAAACTGTTTCAACCTGAAAAAATGCCACGTTCTTGGTGCAGAGGTGCTGAGTCCCAAGTGCTTTAGGAGCTTGGGCCTGTATTTTGATCTGCACCTTCAGTGGGCGAGACAGACTCGGGCAGATGTGTCAGAGAGACAGAGAGAACAGTGAGAAATTTGGACCACCTGAAGGATTGTGGGATCCTTCTTTACTCAGTGGAAAGAAAAGTCCTCTGACAACTTTATCAGACTCTGTAGCAGGGTTTGAATAGAGCAGAACTCTTTGGCTGCTAACCTTGGGCTAGCAGGTGTTTGAATTAGCTATCGGTCTCTTAAGCTTAATCAGCTAAAGATTACTGTAAATATGTCTGGAAGGTATATCACCTGTAAAGGGATTTAAAGCTGAATTACTGCTGTATTTCCCATGCCTCTCTGTGTTTTTGTGTTTGTTTTTCTTCCTTTCCTTTTCTTTTGAATGTAAATGTACCCATTCAACTCCAATTTAGGTGTCAGACAGGCACTGAAACAACTCATGGTGCTCTTCATTCCTGCCCCCCAATCCCTCAGTAGTCAGGAATGCCTAGAAGTGGCAGGATTCAGTTTTCCAACAGGAGGACTCATCTCTAATTAACTGCTAATTACCGCCAGGGGATTTCAATATGTTTAGTCAGATAGGTTGGTATTTTAAGTATTGATCCATCTCTCACTGTTGCAGCATACAAGCCCTGCTCTAGGTGGAAGAGTTTATAGCTCCATGGAAGGTCTGAAATGTCTCAAGGCAGTAGGAAGACAACTTAAACCAAATATTCCACCACCAAGCAGGTGGCTTGTGTTGTTGTGACATAGATCTACCATAGCCTGATGTAAAACAGCAACAGTTCTTCCCTGTCTAAGAAATACTCTTTATTTACATGCTATTTCCCTTTGAGAATGTCTTAACAGAGAGTGGAAGAAGAAATGTTTTCAGAAGGAGGTTTCATGCGGGCGCAGTTCAGTATTTCAATGAGCTGTTTTCAGAAGGACAAGATCTGGGTGAGCCTGGCTTTGTACTAACTTGAACAAGAGAAATAATTTTGTCCCCACTGTTACTGTTGAAGTCCGATTATTGCTAGCAATGGCCTGAAACTGAAACATATATAAATCAGATGGCATCTGTGACTCACCAGACAAATCACAGACCAGACTATTTGAGGTAAAACTTCAGGTGAAATATTTGCCACTCATATTAATTATGTGAAACTGTTGTCTGAAAGCCCATCTTAATGCATTGCCCTCACGACTCGTCATCGCTGCCTCTGAATCACGCAGATAATTCTCAGAAGCAAGGGAAAGAGAGGTGTTAAAAGAGGAGCAATCAAGACTTTCCTGATTTTCTCTGCATGTATTTGCTAAACTGAGGAAAAAAATATCTCACCTGAAGCACAAAGTCGAGATGCGAAATGGAAATTTACAAGCAGAAATTGCCACCAACTAAATTACAGCCCAAATGGCCTCAGATCTGAACTTCATAACTGAGCCCCAGCTCAGTAAGACAAATGAGAGAGAAGCCAAAGCAGAAGTTTTAAATGTCTGCCTGAAAATTTGCACCAAAAATTTCCCATTTTTCAGCTACAGAATGCACAATCTCTCAAAAGTGGAATTTAAGTGAGATTTGGGAAGAAGCTTTGAACAGAATTTAACTGGGATTTGTATTCTGATTCATGGGCCTTCTCTAAAAGGCTAACATCACTGAGGTAGGTGACCCATTT
Source organism: Nothoprocta pentlandii (assembly GCA_013398315.1). NCBI lineage: Eukaryota > Metazoa > Chordata > Aves > Tinamiformes > Tinamidae > Nothoprocta > Nothoprocta pentlandii. The sequence continues at coordinate 75,362 of VZSG01001145.1, read as the reverse complement.
TTCAGTCAGTCAAATCCCATAGACTTTTTAACAGTGCAGACACAGACCAGTTTTCTACCTGAGATACAATACGAGCATATTCAGATACAGACAGGAGATAACAAGCTGAATTCTCTGTGCTCTTGGATCTTTCAGTAACACTAAATATGACTGCCCAAGGGAGAAGAGAGTTTTGGGAGCAGAAACCAGCTTCCGAGGGGAGTTCAGCTAGGGCTGTGTTTGCTGCTGATATCAACAAACTTTCTGTCCCATTTGGACAGCAAACTGCAGTTGGGCTGTGTTGGGTTGGCCAGGCAGAAAGCCCTTGTTTAGTGTGAATTCCCCCAAATTCTGCCTTGCAAAACTCTCTGATCTCAGGCAAGCAGCCCTTGCCCTGGTAGTAGTAGCAGTCTGACTTAGCTGAGCAAGCCTGGCAAGACTGAGTGTCCAAATTATATAAGATAAAGGAGTTTATCACTTGTATATCACTACTACACTTGTGCAATAATTCCAGAGAGGCACTGAGCTAAAATTTAGACCTGCACCTCTACAGAGAGACAGAAAAGCAGAAGTACATGAGCAAGAAACACAGCCTGATCTCTCTCAGGTTTATTTTTGGTTTAAATAATCTTATTTTGTCCATGTTGCCTGCATATTGACATGACAACCAATTGGCTAAATCTTAGACCTCTCTGACATATGACTTAATGTCGTTCCATGGAAAAATATATGAAGGATCAACAGCTGAAATGGAGGTACTCAGCAGCAGGGCAAAGACAGCTACGATACCTGAATACAGAGAGGAATGTCCCTATGGTAATTCTGGCAGGTGGCATAAGGTTGCAGGCAAGTAATAGAAAATTTAAAAACTGATGAAACAAGATTAACATAGGCCACTCCATTAGTATTTCTCTTTCTAAGCAGCTCAGTCCTGATTATATTTTATACCCTCATGGAATTAAAGTACTGTACTTACTGGCAGCAGAGGGAAATTAGATCAGAATAGTGTCTGTGGATGATTAACTTGCATTTCCTTTCAAGCTTGAGGTATGTGTTTGAGTCCTCTGGAACTAGAGACAGCCACGCCATGATGCACACTGCCAAAGGACTTGGGAGACAGAATATAGGCTCCCGTACTTCATTTTAGACTAAATAAACTGGGTAACCAGAGGCTCCTGTGCATTTGAGATGTTTCATAAACTCTCAAATCCTCATCATGTCCCTGCATAAGAGATACTGCCTACAAAAACCAGATTAGGGCAAAAATGAACATTTTTTTCTCCAACTATCAATTGCAGTCTGTATATTAGCCAGACTTACATAATTTGAAGATACACAGGGTATTTGGGGACCTGTGTTTTTTTCAGTGATAACACAAGAGGGTTTTATTATAAAGTATCCACAATTATTACTGCTGTGTTTTGGGGCTTCTCTATTACAAAATACAAGATAAGGTGTTTCTGAGCATGAAGATATTTTTCAGCACTACACATTCCTGGAAAGTGGCTTTACTGTTCTTCATGTGCTCTGCTGTGTCTAGTTATCAGAGATCTGCACAAGTGAATTCAATGGCACAATTTAGGCCCAGCTTTTCAAGTTTAGTTGCCTAAAGCTAGACAGCAAGAAGAGCTTACATAACTGGCTAGACAGTCAGGAGTATTGAGCATTTGCTCTATTACAAGTGACAGATTTTAAGCACTCCTGAAATCTAATCTTACTACTAGGGATGACTCAATGCACATTTAGAAATCAGATTCAGAGAAGCCTGCAGGTCCACAGACTCCTTCAGGTGAACAAACCCAACGATTAGATGACACCAGCATTTACAAAATGCGTACACCACTCTTCCTCTGCCTACAGCCCCACAGCTATTGGGAGCCATCGGGAGCATCCTTCAGGTCTAATGAGCATGCAGACAGGTTCCTGAGTCCTGACCTGCCCAACAGGTGGGCTTTTTAGGTACAATCCCTTTGGGGATTCAAGAAGTACCCCTTCTCTTTCCTATCACAGTTGGGTGTTTCTGGAGATCACACAAAAGGACTTTTTAAGACTTTGCAAACACTTCCTTCACCTCCTTTAATCCTTCTATAATCCTTCACTTTCCCTCTGTAACTCATCACAGAGTGATGAGTTTCCCTCTATAGAGTATAGAGTTTCCCTCTATAACTCATCACAGAGCTTAGAGTCTCTAAGCTTCTTGGTTTTGTTTCAGACTCCAAGATCTGTTTCTCCTATGCCCTGGAAAGGTCTCATTGTTACTGTCCACACCATCCTCTGCTAAAGCATCACTCCAAATGAAGGTATTCCCAAGTGCGGTAAGGCAACTCGCTGTCCCCGTTCCCTGTGTTCCAATCATTCGCTCCTGGTTGTCACCCACAGAGGTTCAGATTCACTCAAAAACATCTCTAACATACTTTAAGTCTCTTAATTGAGGCACCTCTATTAAATGCGGTATCACCCAGACTCCAAATACAGAATGTCAAGTGCAAGACAGTGACAGACAGTGAGTTGTCTCCCCCCTGGAGGTACCTTGTCCTTTATGAACCACAGAACCAGCCTACAGTGGCCATACTTCCAACTTCTGCACGTCCTTTAAGTGGGATGTGGAAATTCCTATTTTGTTCATGCTGAAACTCCTGGTGTCAGCCTTTCTTACACTTTCTTACAGGACGTGTTGCCACTGACAGTCACATCCATAGGAAAAGTTGCCCTGCATTGATACCTCTCCTTAGGGTGAAGCAAAGTTTATCTTAATAAGTTATATAAGTTTTTCTTAATAAGTTTATCTTAATTCTGGGAGGTTAATAGGTAGAAGTGATCTCTTATTGCTGCTGTATAACAAGGAAATCCATATTAGAATCTCCTATTTAAATAACCTGAAAATAAGAAATATTACATCCCTTTTATGCTAATGGTCATGTGTGTATTTCTATTATTATAAATTATTATTGTTGTTATTTATTTTGAGGAATTCTGTTACATGACTTGTAGGGGCTTATGACACAAAAAAGGCAAGGGGCAGCGACTTGATATTTCACAGGAAGGACAAGGACACGAGCTGGCTAAACAGCCAGCTCACTACCTATGGAGGGGAAAATCATTTCTATTCAAGAACAGTCTCTGACCAAAATGTCTTTTCTCCCTCACCTCCTTTCTCTTTCATGATTAAATAAATCATAAAGCTGTCACTAGAGGCTGCATACAAGGGGGCTGCAAATGAAAGCTTTCTGCATTTGTCTATTTTTAATTTCAAAAGGTATTTTGAATTAAAAGAGAAAGAGAAGGGAAAAAAAAGAGCATAATGCCATTCTCATGTCTGATTTCCCATGCGTACAAATAAGCTCTATGTCCTCCTGTAATAATATAATAAATTTTCAAAAACAAGCACTAATAAATGAGAATTAAACTATGCTCTGTAAATTTAATTGAGATTCACAGTGTCCGATTCTTTTCAAATTCAAATTACTACCAGACAGTGCATCTTTTTGCATAACTTATGCAGATAAGCAAAAGTGACAGCTTCTTCTTCCCATCTTTTTTCTCTTTTTTTCTCTCTTTTTCTCTCTTTCGTTCATTCTTTCTTTGAAATGGAGCACTATACTTCAGTCACAGTGCTGAAATTTTAGGATGTAAAAGCTGAATGATAGTTCAGCATTTTCCACAGAGACACCACATCACAGTGCACAGCGCTTAGAGAGCAGAGCAGAGAAATGAGCAGGGAAAAACAAGCATTTTTCTTTTGAATGATAGACAAAAATTGATTTTTTTCTGTCATTAGAGCAAACGCTCAAAGGTAACTACTGCTGCTTTGTGTCAGAGGGCTTTGGTCGTCAGTAAATAGGATGCGGAGCTCTATTAAATTAAATTAAGGGATTTAGGGGTGCCAGAGCCCCCATGCTCGTGCTGCTCCAGCACGGAGCACAGGGGCGGCGGGGGGAGCCCCGCAAGGGCAGCCTGAGCTTTCGGGAGAAGCATTTCTCACAACTCAGACGCCCCTTTTGGCATTTTCTGTACTCAAATGTCAGGGGGCTCCCCCCATCTTGGCTCCACGTGGTGCCACCGTCAGCAGGGCCGGCACGGGCTCAGCCGGCAGCGCTGCTGGAAAACTAGGACACAGCGGCGGCCCAGGAGAAAACGGCTCCACTTTGCTCCGGCGGAGAGAGCAGCTCCCACGCAGGACAGATCCTTCCTCCGGCAGGGCACGGAGCGGTGCCGGGAGCAATCCCGACTGGAGACTCCCGACCTCTGCCAGGCACCCCTAAAGCAACTGCGAAGCCTGAGGCTTTCGCTTTCCAACAGCCAGGGCTTTTCACCTCACTGCCCCGGGAGGCTCCGTCAGCACAGGGGTGAGGAAACTTCTCCTTTACAAGCTTTTCTGGCCCGTTTGAACTGTTTTCTCTCTGCCAGTGTCATCCTTAAGCCTCTGCAGAGAGGATTTTCCCCTGATACATAAGCCCTCTGATGGCAATCATTACTGTCCTCATTTGCCTTCCCCACTTGTTGGACTGAACAGGCTCGGTTGGACGGATGACCACGAACCTGCTGGTCATCTGAACAGCAACTGAAATAGCAGCCCATGCATTTGAGGAAATAAATCTCTCTTTTCTTTTTATCACCCAGGAGATGCAATGTTTAACCATGCAGGATCAAGCTGAAGGGTGGCATTTTGAAGGTGCGAGGGAGAAATGCTTTAGGCGGATTGTTTTGTGAACTAGCGTGGATGGCATAAAAGGAAAATTTCCTTTAAAATCACATAGTAACATCACCAGAGACACTACTTGTACTGTTAGTTAATAGAAAAATAAATCATTTCCTACCCATGAAAGTACAAATCATGTATTGAACCAGATTCCAAAGATGATGTAGTATGATAAGAAATGCCAAAAGTGATATGCAGAATGCTAACCCCTGTGAGAAAATAAGAAGAATGCTTCACCAACGTTGTCATAAAATCAGTCAACACTAAGTTTACTGAAAAAGTTCTTTTTCCAAAGCACTTTTCCTTTTTTTTTTTCATAATTTTTTTTAAACTGGAGTAAGGCAGTAAAAAGAGGGGTATAAGGAACATCAGTCATATATATACGTATTTTAATAAGTAAGTATGGCACTTGAGACTGAGTTGGGTAAAAAACTAACATGCATAAAAAACACATACTGGAAAATGATGCCGCATTCTAGAGGCCACTTAGTGATCTGGACTCTGTAGCACATTCCTGCTCAGATCCGTGACACTCCGGCTGGAAGCATCAACCTGCTTCCTTTCCTCGCCGGGGCACTCTGGTTCTTCTGCTCCTCCAGCACATTTCCACCCTCTGCTCCCTCTGCTCCTCCTATCCCTTCCCCTCTCTCCAGCCCTGTCCTCACTTGTGGCTCCCACTTTTAACTCCTCCTGTCCCTGGAACCACGTCCTCCTCAGCTCATTCCTGCTCCCAAAATGTCAACATCACTCCTGACTCTGGGCAATTGAAGCCCATCACCCACAAAGGCACGAGACAACGGGAAGCAGTATCTTTCCCACTTGACTATTTTAACTCCCTATACTCGATTATGCAGAAAGCTGGGCTCCAGACTATTTCTCTGACCTGCCTGAAAATCATCGCAATAGTTTTACAGAAACTTGGTCATATTGAGTATTAGTTTTGCTATTTTACCTGTTACTGATAAATTAGGACCCAAAGCTGCTTAATACAGCTAGAAAAACTCCCAGGCTGTGGCCCATAAAACCTTTTATGTAGTGGAAGCGTTATGAAAAAACTGCAGCAGCAAATTTCACTTCGAATTTACCCATTTTTCATACCTTTTTTGTAATATACTTAAAGGTAATATTTAAATAAACTTTTCTCTCTCTTTTTTTTTATTCCATTATTGTACCCAGTCAAACCTGACTGCTGAAAATTGTGGGTCAAATTTTGCTTCACTAAGACTGAAGTCAATGAGAATCGTTAATCCAAATTCAAGTGCCACTGAATATACATGCCCTTTTTATCATATCTGCAGGAAATCCTTCTTCACCTTTTTGCCCTCTGTGTCATGTTAGTTTATTGTGAATAATACCTGAACTGCCAACTCCAGCTTTTAAGGAAAAAGCACTAAATATTTGATCCCCATTTGTGCTTTTTCACATGCACACGCACATTCTCCTCCTCCTTCGCACATCCAGATAATTGCTTTGTTAAAGCATACAGCAAATTTGGTATCTATAAATCTGGAGAGTCTAATTTAGTGAGTGCTGCTGCGGGCTACCTGACTGTCACTCACTAGTGCAGGAGCAGGGGAAGTGCTCGTGTCCCAAGAAGTCTTGGAGGGAACCCTTTGCAGCAGACCTGCACGCAGGAAAACTCACCCTGCTTCCTGAGCAGCAAAAACAGGGCAAAAACTGACCTGGCCGCTGCATTGCCCAGTGTGCCCGTGGAAAAGCTGCCCTCCCTGTGCAGCTGCACAAGGCAAAGCTGCCTCACTGCTGGGGCAGAACCAGACGTGAGACACCTGGGCTTGCAGCCAGCCAGGGGCTCATGCACAGCCTTGGCCTGCTACCAACACGTGCAAGTGCCTCAGGTGCAGAGCAGTCGCCAGCCGCCCTGGCAGCTCAGTTGGGTAGCGGCCCATGCGAGTTAAGTGCACCGGCAGCTTAGCTAAGCTCAGCACAAGCAATGGCCCAGGTGTCATGCTGAGGCCGAGCATCTCCTGATCATTTGCAAAGCCAGAAAGCTCAATGCGACGTCAATTTAAGCCAATATTCTTATTATTCTTGAACATGCAGAGGAAAGCTGACCCGCATCCTCCCTAGCGGCTGCTGTCCCCACCGTGCGGCACATCCCACCCCCTGGCACTGACCTGGGACGCTGCCTCCGTGCTGTGACCTTCCTTACCACTCCCCGCTGCGCTCTCCTTCGCGGCTGCCGCCACCGCCGGGGCTTCTGCCTTCGGGACACTCGTTTCTGGGGGAGCAGCAGGCCCTACTTTCCCCAGCCCGCTCACGGGCGCCGAGCTCGGACTGCTTGATTGCCGCGACTGAGCCTTATACCAGGTAGGGTAAAACAGGGGATCGGCGGCGTCTGCTGCGGGTGACTCGGGACTGTCAGACTCTGCAGCCTGCTGAGGGCCACCTGGTGCCATAACCTCGTCCTTAATTGGGACCGATAAGAGAAGAAGAAGAAGAAGCAGAGGGCACCACGTTACCTTCCTGCGGAAGCCACGTTTTTCTGCATGCCACGTTTGTTAGATCTCACTGCAAGAAATGTATTTGCTCTAATGGAGGGTCCAAAAGCAGTATAATCAAAGCGCAGAGGAAAGACATCTATCATTTCAATAACACAAGCATAAAAAGAGAAAATAAGTTGCTGACAAAGAGAAGGATAGAATTAGATGGGAAGGGGACACAGAGTGTGGAAGGAGTGAGAAAGTCGTCCCTTAATTCATTTATACACTTTAGGCCTCCTTTTAATCCCAGGGGAGCTGGCTGAGCCCTGCTGCGGTAAAATCTGGCTCAGGAGGGAAATGAAGCTGTGTGTCTTAATGGTTTTGCCTAGTAACTGTCCAGTAAGGGGACAAGGCTGCCCAGCAAATTAGAGATTGTTACTTACTTGATTTCAGTTCATACACAGATAAACACCCAGTTCAGTCCTAAGAATATAATAAACCCTTCAAAAAAGCACATGGCACAGGGCTGCATCCAAGCGGGTTTTAAAGATCTCCAAAGGAGATTCCACAACCTCTCTGGGCAGCCTGTTCCAGGGCTCTGTCACCCTCACTGTCAAAAAGTGTTTCCTTAAGTTCCTGTGGAGCTTTTGGTGCCTCAGCTTGTGGCCGTTTCCTCTAGTCCTATCGCTGGCCACCACTGAAAAGAGGCCGCCCCCTCCTCCTCACTGCCTCCCTTGAGGTATTTATA
>VZSG01001145.1:31322-60380 GCA_013398315.1 Nothoprocta pentlandii | reverse complement strand
TTTTTTTTTTTTTTTTTTTTTTTTTTTTTTTGATCTACCGCAACCTCTTCATATCTACAGTAACCTCCTCTGAAGGGCCATTCAGATCACTTGTAAAATAACCTTAATTTCAGGACAGATGTGTTCTATCTTTGCCATTTGATACAGGACAAGAGATGGAAAAAGAAGAGAGAAAAAGCTGGCAAAGGGCCCTGAGAGTCCTTCTCTGTCTCTAGGCTCTCATATATAATATTTCCTGCCAGTAGGTATTACAGAATTGTTAACTTCAAACATGAGAGTGCAAAACAGGTTCCTAAACACACATGCTTAAATATTTCTGCATAATGTGTTCCCATACATTTAGCCTTTTTAATAAAACACAGCTACAGCAAAAAGAAATGTGTTCTTGTTCTCGAGTGTGATCTGTATTGCTTTTTCTGTATGGTATCTGTATTGACTGGCCTATGGCATTAACACTGAAAGTAAATACTTTAATTTTTACTTCACTACTTTATTCCTACTATTTTATTCCTGCTTTTATTACCTGGCTAAGCATTATTCAGTTACTGACTTTGAGTATTTAACATTTTATATGTTTTTTATTTCTCTATTCACATAATATGTGAATTTGTTCTAGGTTTCAATCAGTTATAAGCTATGCGGATATAAATCAGTTTTATTTTGTTTTACTCCTTTTTTAAAGCTTGGACAGGAGCAGTAGCAAAATACAGAACTGCAGGCTTTGCTTACTACAAGAAGAAGAAAAAGAAAACTGATCATGAATTTCAGCTATCACGGGTCTCTATTGTTCTCTGCAAAGTGTTAAGCAGGGAGAAGAGACAATCTCGGATTATAAACACTATTTCCAGGTGTGCACATTTCCCAGCTCCAGCTGTAGCTTTTCATCTTCAAGGACAAACTGATGTCAATGCAGACAAAGCCCTGGTATGGTAGGAAATGTGATTTGCTTGAAATGTAACATGGAAGTGCCAAGGTAAGTTCTATTTTTTTGCAATCTCTGTCTTTAAAGGTGGAAAGCCTGTTAAAAAATTGGAAGGTAAAATGACTCTGCTTTCTTTAGGCTTGCAGGTCAAAGGTTTGACTACATGAGCAGATGAATTTGAGGCAGCTAGTTTCTGTTATGTTTAATAAGGTATTTTTAGCACAGTGTTTTCTCCGTACTTCCAGACTAGATGTTTGAAGTTTTGTTTTTGGATCAGCTAGTTCAGCTTAAATGAGTATAAGCTTTTGCTTTTGTATCATTTAAATTTCTGCAGCCAACCTACTTGAAAGGCTTGCTTTTGTCTGCAAAGTCCAGATAGCAGCCAATTTCATCCTTGCAATGTGAAGCCTTCCTGACTACAAAGCTGTGACTTGCTGCTAACACCCTCTCTCATTTACTTGGGCTAATGGTTTTATAGTCTTTGAACTAACTTGGACACTTTCTGTTCTTTGCTCTGAGGAAACAGGAGCCTTGGACAACTGTGTACTTAGCTTGTGGAATCAATTTTTCCTACCAATTAGAACCTATACGTCTTGCGTTAACTTCTTTTTCACTGCAGCTTCTCTTTTCTGCTCCAACTCTGAAGGGTCAATAGAATTCTAATTGGGCTGAGAGGGATGCAATTGCTTCAGCAGATGCTTCATCAAACACTGATCGTAAAATCAATTCATATGAGCTCCTTTCAGCCTACTGCTCTGTGATCCTCAAATTGGCCTGAGCTGAAATTTTTATTTGCTTTGCTGTTGCAAACCTCTTGGAGGAAATGAAAGCCACTTCTCTGGTAGTGAACGTCACAAAACTAATTCCAGCTCTGTCAGAGTAAGACCTTTATAGGAACATCCAAACTCACAATGAGAACCCAACTCTCTCTGCCTATGAGCAACACAACAAGACTCCTTAGAGGACAACATAAATATATAAAAAAACCTACTTTTGTGCAACTCTGGTATCTTATTTGAGAAGTTATGCGAACTGAGGATTGAAGGCAGCCTGTTGTGTCTGATTTCATTGCACTTATATCCTTTGCAATTGAGAATGCTGAGCAAGACATTAATAAGCAAGACAAGCTTATTATTCTTGTTTGTCCTTAATCACATGCCCCTGGAAAGTGTCAGAGATAGGCTGCTGAGCAGGAGATACCCTTGGGTTGAGGCACTACAGCTGACACTGTACAAAGCCACGGGTAACTGTTTAGCAAAATGATTTGGGAATCTACTTGGGCAAAATAAAGTCTGCTAAAGCATGCTCATTATGGTTAATTTTAAAGATGCAATTTCACACTGAAATAATCACACTGAAAATTGTGACACTCACCTCAACTACCTTGCAGGTCTCCTCCAGCTGTGTGACTATCCCTTGCACTCGGTCGTTGCTCCCCACCAGGACCGCGATGCCGTCGCTGAGTTCGGACTAGACAGTAACAGGAGAGCAATCGGGTGGGAGGTTAAACACTTGCCTCATGCTGGCAGCAATCTCACCACCTTCTTGCTTTGCAGAGTGGCAAGTCTAACAGTGAGCTGCAGCCGAATGAGCCGCCTTAGCTGTTCCTCTCATCAGGACCCAGTACAGCTGGAGCTTTACCTCCCCACAAGTTACCCTCTCCATTTGTTTCCTCCCCTGAAATATACTGAAAACACTGGCATTTTGAAACTTTTCAGGCAAATGAAGCTGAGGTTTGGAAAGGAGGAGCATTCACTCAGGAGGTATTTCAAGACTCCCAAAACACTATGTGTGGGATTGTCAAGAGAAAACACTTTGTCTCCAGGGAGGTTGACTTTTTAGTTTCTGAATCTACCTGAGTTACGATGAGCATGACCACTACAGAGCTGCTGCCATGAGAGGCAATGGGGCTGTGAGACCTTGCAGAGAGTGATGGAGAAAATGAGAGAACAAGGTGGAGAAAGCATGAGGGAAGCACCTTCACAGGGGTCAGACCAAACGGGAATGTGGAGGGCCTTACTGGGTGACATAAATGAAAGCTGGGGGAGAAAGGAAGAAGGAGGTGGAAATGGCGAGGCAGGTGCCTCTGCTTCGGAGGGAGAACAGTCTCTGCTCCAAGGGGAAGAAGGGAAAGGTCTGAGTGCAGGGATGAGGATGATTATGGGACATCCTTTGGAGAAAAGGAGTGGAGAAGCCAGTCCTCAGAATTTGGTGAAGGGGCTGAGGGAGATGAAGAGTCCTTGGTAAACTCTGTAGTGACTTAGCTATAGAGGCAAATGTTTATGACCTCCAGCTGGTGTAACACCATTAGTAAAGGATCCTTTAAAGCCCACATCTCTCAGCCTCTGGATTATTTCTCCCGTCTTGGACATGGCAACTTCAAATCTTTATTTGAAGTTCACTATCTGCACACTGAATTACCACTCATCTGCTCCAAGAGCGTGTGGTGGCCGGGCTGAACACCTTCCAAGCTCACAAAGACCTTGGTAGGCACAGCTACTGCCAATGGTTGTGCTAGGACACAGTTGCCTGCACTTTCCACTTTCCACAGACATGCTGGGAGGGAAACCCCTCCCAGTGCTCACAAATCTCCACAGAAAGGAGTGATTGGGGCATGGATTCCATCCAAGAAACTTCTCCTCTTTCTCCTTTTTTGATTGATTCTTGTAGCTACTTTCCTAAAGTAACTTCTCATTTGTAGTTTGCACACATGGAAGCAGCTGTGTGACAAAGTTGGAGGCTGGCATTGCAAAGTTGGCCAGTCTGATTGCTTGCCCCACTGGGGCCCTCCAGAAAAATGAGCTGTTTATCTCATGAGGATAACCCAGTGAGTCAGGTTTTAAATTAATACAGTATTAAAAATAAACAAGTCTTTTACTGGTGACAGCAAGGGCAGAGGATGTTAGGTACATCCTGTGCTGCCAACTATTGAATATTCCTACATTCACTTGCAAGGAAGGTTTTTCACTTCCCATTTCTTAAAAAAAGAGGATGCTTATAGCAGAAAGAACCTACTATTCTATTATTTGATTTGTAAGATTTGTAATGGGCTTTTCTCTTCCCATCACATATGCTGAAAATCTTCCTTTTATTTTTTTTCTGATCTAAAAGTACTAAGAAAAAAAGAAATTAGGAACTTCAGAAGGAAGATCCTCATCTTCACATCACACTTCTATCTAAAATATCAAATCGGGACAAATCGGGACACTGTAATACCTTTCTCTTAAAATGTTTCACCTTGTTTCTAAATAGAGAGCTTCTATATGCTTCTGAACCTTTCTCTCACAGACAGGAATGGAAAAGACCCTTCTTCCCCCTAGGCCCTTCTGGAAAGTCCCAGGAAGCTTATGGGAATACCTTCCTATGAATGGTCCTGTGAATCACTGGGAAGATTACGAGATACGAAAAGATATTTACCTTCTGTCTCTGGTAAACATTTGTGAGAGGAGCAACTTGACAGTCTTTATGGGCACCAAAGACTTTGCACAAGGAGCAGGTGGGCATTTCACAGTTCAAACAATAGATATTAATTCTCTCATCTTCGTGCTCTTCACACATTGGTTGGTCACACTTCTTTTCAGGTCTGCAAAAGAAAATAAACAAATAAAGCCTTGATCCTCATCACAAGTTTATGGTGATAAAGCTTAGGGTGTCATCATGAATTAGAGAAGAGTTCATTTAGATTTATATAGAGAGAGAGGTCTACATGATTTATATGTTACATATGATAGATATAGCAGTGTCCCAAACTGAACTGAACACTCTGTAGACTTAAAACTGTTAAATAGGGTGACAAAATAGACAGAGGTATGGTTAAATATTATGGCACAGTAGGATATGGTGACAATATGTGGTGATGTTGTCTGCCTTGACTTAGCAAAGCTTTCGACACTCCGATAGTAACCTCCTAAGATGGTCTCCTTGGTCTACCTGTGTACTTTAAGTTACCATGTTGTCTAACTTCTGAATGAGGAAACATATTTATTGCTTTAGGTGTAATCATGCAATTCTTCAGTACTTGGCCAGGTCCAACAGAGGTCTTATGTGGAAGTCTAACTGGAAATGAGAGCGTGGACCTTCATGTGCTTAACTACCCACTCTGCTAATGTACTTTGCATGTTTCAATCAAGGCTGTCTGTAACAAAAATGACTGAGACCTTATGGACAGATAAGGTCTCGTGCTTTTTTGCTGTAGCTAACTCAGGCATCACGTATATGTGTTGCACAGGAGTGGTTCCTTGCCTATGCTGAGCCAGGAGCCCTACTGCTAGACTACAGCTCAGTTCTGATCTTCCTTTTACCAAAACAATTTAGCCATACACATGCAAACCAGTCTTTGCTATCTTAGGAGCATATTCAATTGGAACCTGCTTTAAACAAGTCACTTAACTAGCATGCTCAGCCTAAGAGAAAGCTCTGGTGCAGGCTGCACAGCAGGCTGATGCTCCTCTGAGCCTGAGCTCCAGCCTCAGCACCCTGAGCATGTGCATGGCAAGAACGATGTGGGTGCAGGGATAGTAGACAATCCAAATCTCCAGAATGGAAGCCACCAAAGCTGTCCACCAGTGCTACCATGGCAATGCTACATCTTCCCCACATAACATGTCATACCCTTTGACTACCAGGAGAAGAAGAACTTCAGAACTTCAGTTCTTCAGAAGAAGAACTATCATTTGCCTACAGGAAGAGGTGCAATGGCATCATAGAAATACATCTTTCTATCATTAAATAGAAGACATTTTTCCAAACTATACAATTAAAAGAAATGAAACAGAAGTAATTCCTATGCTCTTTAAGCCATCTTACAGAATCCTGTAGGAAGGAGGCAATCAATCATCTCATCATAAGTTTAAAAAATATATGGAAAGACCAGTATTTTACATAGTGTAACACTCCATATAGTTTAGTAGAGTGGAGATAGCAGTCAACACCTTTTAATAACAGAGCAGACAGAGCAGAGGTTTTCTCTTCTGATCTTAAAATGGAATGTGATCAATTAAATGAATATAAAAAAGATCAAGCAACAATCAGTCAAATGAGTATAAAGGAAGATCAAACAATAAAGAATGTATCATTCATATTTTTCAATTTAAAGAGAATGCTGAGATTAAAGGGATTTTTAAGGAAAATATGTGATCTTCAATAGACCATACAATACACTATAATAAAACAAGTTGGGCATTTCTGAAGGAAGCCTGTATTATTTGGGCTAGATTTCCAGCAAACACGTACATAACGCACTCAGTGCTTTGAAACCAGTATCATACTAATGTTAGTCAGAACAGGTGTGTCTTCACTATAAAGAATTCTTTACATTGTTTGCCCCCAAACATTTCCATATTACAGAGTGCCAGTGGGAGGACCTGCATGCTGGGGCAATAACAGACAATGAACTTGAAAATGATTGATTAAGCCTGAAATAGCTACACTTCCTGAAAATATTTACAAGCTGAGAAACTACCAGCATGTTATTTGTCACTGGAACCATGCCACTAGCATGAAAGACAGCACGGGGCAAAAAGGCAATGGTGTCAAGTTAAGTTCAGCAGAAGTAGCCAACCTTCAAAGGTACCTCGAAGAGCTGGAAGAAACCTGGCAGAACTCCCTGAACCGTCGCGCTGCCCACGGCAGTGACAGAAGGTTTTACATCCCGTCACAAATAAACAGGTTTCCTCCCTAGGCCTTGCAAAAGGAGAGATTTTTAGCAGGAAATCCTGGCCACAGTCTGTTAAAATGGTGCAAATTTGCAGAATGTGCCCTGAGGAGACACATTCTGAGGAGACCCTCTAGCTTTACATGGTCAAAATACTACACTACTCCTAAAACGACAGGTTGCAGAGTAGACAGCAGGAAAATGACTGCATGGCTGTAGAAGAAGAAAAGATTCATCACAGGTGTATCTGTGACCAAACAAGTTGCAGGTAGCTTAAATGACCTGAGAGCTTTGAGCTCTTCTTCCCTGACCTCCAAGGAGGTTTCTCACAGTTGCAGGATAAGGTGCTGGGGTTGTAGCTTGAAACTGCAGATACTACTGCTTAACACACTAAGGGTGCATTTTACTGCCACAGTCTCGTTTTGTGTGAGAATAGGATTTGGACCTCAATGTGCAGAGATTTGTGCATGATCTGTGAAGAGGAGGAAAAGCAAAGCTGCTGTGCATAAAGATGCACACTTTAATAAGGGTATAGTAAGAGTTAATATAATTACAGCTAAACATGGATTTACGTAGATTTATATCAAATGAAGATTAGGACCTCGTTACTCGTTACCATTACTCTCTCATATAAGAGCTAATTCTTTTGAAATGATAAGGAATTGCTATCTTTATACAGCATGTGACTGTGTATGTTAACATATTTGGCCAGGTCTGCCCTAAATTGTACCAACATACAAGTATTCCACACACATTGCTTACATCCCTTAGCTATATGAGTAACATTTGCAGGAATGTGTTTTATGACACAAAATGAATGGATGAATTCATTAATCAAGAGGCTTTTTGGGAAAAAAAATATAAAAAGTATAAGGTCTCTCCTGAAACCAACATTGCAAATGGTCTTAATGAGGATCCTGAGAGAATTGTGGCCCTTCCTGTATCGTCCCATCATGTAACTTGTAACTCTTGCTCCTCACTGGGGGATGGAGAGAACCTGCGTGGCTCTGGGGGAGGCAAAAAGAAAAAAAAAAACTTATGAAAACATGTTTAGATCAAATTTCTTGTAAGATTTGTTATCTGTCACTGCTCAGTTGAAGAGACTATTTTTGATAGCGTGGTCATACGGGATTTTAGGACACTTCCTGTTACATTTTCATGTATAAATGGAAGGAAAAAATAGCAAACTTTGAGCTGCTTCTGTTCCCAGTAGGTTTTTAGGCTTTGAGTTAAACTTACTGAGTTGAGCATGATAACCAAGATTTCTTCTCAATCTTCATCAGAGGAGTTGTTATCTGCGCTCAGAGAAACCTCAGAGGGGCACAGCACTCTTTCTAGCAGTGCAACTCTGAGATGTTGAGGGAAAGGGTAAAATAAAGCAGGCATGTACAGACTGTTCCTTCCTCAGGATCACAGGATCACTGAGGTTGGCAGGGACCACTGGAGACCAACTAGTCCAAGCAACTGCTCACAGCATGGTCAGCTGGAGCAGGTTGCCCAAGAGTGTATCCAGCTGGGTTTTGAATATGTCCAAGGTTGGTGACTCCACAGCTCTTCTGGGCAACCTGTTCCAGGGCTTAACCATCATCACAGTAGAAGGTCTCTTATCTTTAAGTGGAATTTCTGTTTTTCAATCTATGTCTGTTACTTATTTTCCTTTCTCTGGGTGCATTAAGAAGAGCGTCTCCAGCAGGTTGAGGGAGGTGATCGTCCCCCTCTACACAGCCCTGGTGAGGCCACATCTGGAGACTGTGTCCAGTTCTGGGCTCCCCAGTACAGGAGGGAGGTGGAGCTGCTGGAGAGAGTCCAGCGCAGGGCTACCAGGATGATCAGGGGCCTGGAACATCTGCCATATGAGCAAAGGCTGAGAGAGCTGGGCCTGTTCAGCCTGGAGAAGAGAAGGCTGAGGGGGGACCTGATCAGCGTGTATAAATACCTCAAGGGAGGCAGTGAGGAGGAGGGGGCCGGCCTCTTCTCAGTGGTGGACAGTGATAGGACTAGAGGAAATGGCCACAAACTGCAGCATCAAAAGTTCAAAAGTTAAGAAAACACTTTTTGACAGTGAGGGTGACAGAGCCCTGGAACAGGCTGTCCGGAGAGGTTGTGGATTCTCCTTCTCTGGAGATCTTTAAAACCCATTTGGATGCAGCCCTGTGCCATGTGCTCTAGGTGAGCCTGCGTGTGCAGGGGGGTTGGACTAGATGACCTCTGAGGGTCCCTTTGAACCTTAAGCATTCTATGATTCTATGACCATGGTGTAGGGCCTGGCTCTGTCTTCTTTACTCCATTGCATCTCACTAGGTATTTATAAGATTGAGATTCATTTATAAGATTCATTTTCTTCTCCAGGATAAAGAGTCCCATCTCTCTCTCTGCCTCTTGTTGTAGAAGACATGCTCCAGTCCCTTAATTATCTTCATGGCCCTTTGCTGGACTCACTCCAGTAGCTCCATCCCTCTCTTGTACTGGTGAGCCCAGAACTCAGCACTCCAGATGTAGCCTCTCCAGTGCCGAGCCCAGGATTGCATCTCTCACTCTGCTAGCAACACTGTTCATAATGTGGCCAGGGAGGCTCTTGGTTGCCTTTGTCATATGAGTGCATTACTGGCTTATAGTCACTTTATGGTGCACCAGGAGCCATAGGTTTTTTCTTGCCAAGCTGCTTTCCAGCTAGTAGCTCTCCAGCCGCACTGCTGTGTGGGGTTACTCCCCACGAGGATCAGGACTTGGTGTCACCTTCTGTTGAATTTCATGAGGTTCCTGTTAGCCAGTTTCCCTAACCTCTCAACATTTCTCTGAATGGCAGCACAACCATCTAATGCATCAGCCTCTTCTCCCAGTTTTGTATCATCTACAAACTTGCTGATGCATTTGTGCCATTATCCAGGTCGTTAATGTTAAATGGCCTCAGTATTGCCCACTGGGGTGTACCACTAATGACTGGCCTCCAAAAAGACTTGGGACTGCGCATCACTTTCCCTTCAGACTGGTAATGAACCCAATTCTTAGTCTACCTCATGAGGCATCTAATCTAGTTCATATTTCATAAGCTTGTCAATGGGAATGTTATGGATGACAGTGTCAAAAGTCTTGTTAAATATCCACTGCTCTCCCCTCACCTATCAAGTTAGTCATCTCATTGTAAAAGACTATGAGGTTGGTCAAACATGATTTCCTCTTCATAAATTCATCCTGACCTTCTTGTCCTCTTTGTGTTGACTTCCAGGCTTCCATGCTGATTTGCTCCATCACCTTCCCAGAAACAGAGGTGAGACCAGGTTGGACTGTAGTTTCCTACATTCTCCTTCCTGCCCTTTTTGAAGAAGGGATAACAATTGCTTTCTTCCTGTCCTCTTGTTCCTCTCCCAGTCCCCATGACCTTTCAAAGATAACAGCGGCCTTGCAATGACACCAGACAGCTAGCAGCATTCCTAGGTGCATCCCATCAGGGACCACAGACTTGTTTACATCCACTTTTTAAAAATACTTTCTCTAAATGTTCCCTAATATGACCTCTTCCATCAAGGGCACTCTTCCATGTTCCAAATGTTGCCTTTGGTCTCAGAGACCTGGGATTCCTGAGGGCTTCCTTTATCTTGCCATCAAAAAACCAACAGAAAGGCATAGGTTATCTCTGCTTTTTCTGTATCTTTTGTCATGAGGGCCCCTGCACCGTTCAGCACTGGGACTTCCCTTCCCTTCCTTTTTCCTGCTGGCATGCTTGTAGAAACCTTTCTTATTGCCCTTTGCATCCCCTACCAGATTCAACTAAGTGTACAGCTTTCCTAATCCTATCTCTGCACACTCAGACTGTGCATTCCTCCTGTGTCACCTCTCTCTCCTTCCATCTCTTCTATGCTTCATTTTTACATTCGAGTTTTTTCACAAGCTCCTTGTTCATCCTCACAAGCCTCTTGCCACCTTTGATCTATCCTCATGTTTAGGCCACAAGGCCACATAGTCACATCTGACTATGTCTCCCTTGACATCTGACCCATGTCTCCCTTGGACATATTGTTGGTGCTCACATGGAAGAGCAGCAGGAGGCAACAGACCAAGGGACAGGCAAACCTTAGCAACCTCTCCATTATATCCTGGATCCAATCCCTCAGCAAACAGCAAACCTCCCTAGGCAGCAGCTTGGGTTGGCAGAGGGGCCTCCATCCCTAGGGAGTCTCCTGCTGCTGTGTCCTACCTGGTGCTGCTGTGGGTCTTGGGCTCAGCTGATTCCAGTGCTTCATACAGAGGTGGGACAGAGCTTCCAGCCCCATCTGCAGCCAGGGCAGTCACCCCACTCTGCTGTCACTGCTCTGCTGGCAGAGCGGGATTTCACCTGCCAGAAGCCACCAGCCTGCAGCCTTCGCCACCATGGGAGTTTCCAAGTAAGCTGGGAGACTCATCCACAAGACTCTGCCTGACCCTCCATTGGTGCTGCTGGGAGTTTGGGCTCTTGTCACTGCAGGACTCAGAGAAGATCTGGTTGATGTCTCTCTTGTCATCTCTGATGCAGGGCAGTGATGCACCGTCATGACCACCTCCTGCAGCATCTTTGCGTGACACAGACCCTCCACCAGCACTCACCTGCTGCAGGTGAGGAGCCCATCTCCCCTGCCCCAGCCAAGTGCCCAGGGCTCTCCCTGCAGCCTTGGTCTCTTGGAGTGGTCCGAGACATCAGCAGTGCCGGGACAGTTGACCCATCACACAATGCTCTGCCCTGTCCCCTCTGCAGAGCCTGCGCAGCTTCCAATCTCTTCTGCACGAGCTGCACAAAGTCCTGCGTCTGTTCCCTCTGCTCTAGGCCAGCACTTCCACAGGCTTCTCCCGAGGCAGATAGGGTGCTGACCCTCCCTAATTAGGAGTCAGCTTGGAACAAAAGCTCAAAGCACCCTTTGATCTGGAATAGCTGACAGAGCTCATTAGACGCTGCTAGAGCTTGCTGGAAGTTGTGGCCTCCTGCAGTTTTCCCTTCCCAGCAGCAGCAGGCACCTTGAAGTTCCTCAAAAAGTTCAGGTAATCGGTGCCCTAGACATTCTCAAACTTTGGTTTAATATTTTATTCAACTCCATTTCTACCAGGTTCAATGCTTTCCCTCCTTTAAAGCTTTGTAGCAGCCATGTCCTGCTTGAATATTTCTTTCCTTGCGTTGTTCATAGATTCTAAATTGGGCAGCAAGCTAAGTTGTCATCGGCTGGAAATGATGAGCAATATGAAAAAGACCATATGATGCAGTTGTTAGTAATAACAGGGGCTGTATGTGAGAGCTAGGGCAGAGCCTCCCCATCTGATCACACAGCTCCTGCCCCAATTTTTATTTTTGAAAGAACAATGCCTTAATTCGAATCGAAAACTTAAAAAAGATAAAAAAAAATTGTTTTCAAAATAAGTGTTTTTTTCCTACATGGGAAACAAAGCCTGTACCATATATGAGTTAATCTTATTCTCTTAAGTTCACGTGAAAAGCAGCTAAGAGCTGGCATGGTCCTGACATGGACATTTATGGTGAATTCTATCTACAGGAACACTAGAGGGAAAAGAGGGCCCTGTCAGAAAATCACAGGACCTGCTATTTCGGAGGGCCATCTTGGAAATGAAGAAGGATGCAAAAGGTATTGTCTCACTCTTCTTCTGCTAAAACCTTACGCTCACTTTGAAAGAAGATGGTACAAAAGAAGCAGAGCAGACTGGAATTCTCTTGGATTTTGGGTTTCAGTGGAGCAGCGCAGGACAAAGCAACGGCAGATGTTGCTCACACGCTCACGGGTGCCTGAGGAATGCCAGGCAGAAGGAGATAAGCAGCTGGGGCCTCAGAGTGGCAAATAGTTCAGATAACGCTGTTATCATTGCTGCTGCCAAGTAACCCTGATAATTAATGTAAAAAAAGCACTGTAGTGGATTAAGCAAACCTTTTGGACATATATCTAAGAAATACATGCTCAAATATATATTTTTTCTACTCCCTCCTTTTATTCATCATATTACATTTTACTTTAGTGGAGCTTAAAAAGAAAACCTACCAGGTGTTTTATATTTTCATGTAACCGAACTTTCTGCCAATTGTCCATAAACTAACTGGAAGATATAAGCGAGCCATATTTGCATTTTTTTTAAGATAAAGACAATACTCAGTTGAAAATAAAAATCAAGAAAGACATGAAGACACACTTGTCCAGCTTGTTTTGTCAAAAGCAAAATCCAGCTTTGTCAATTCACTTCCTCAGGGATTTTCCAGACTAAAATAATATTTGGCTATCAGTGACACAGGGGTAGCTGACCTTCCCTTGGCACAGAGTGCTAAGGGCAGCAGAAAGGACATTTTTAAGCCAGCTTCGTGCTCTCCGGCGTTTTGGAGCTCCAAGCTGTGTCCAGCTACAGCAGAGCCCAACGGGATACAAACACCCAAGAATAGCCAGAGGCACAGGTGGTCTCCAAAACAGCCCGTGTGCAGGTGGCCTCCTGTGGGAAAGGGGGAGGACACCCCAAGCCACCTGATGTCCTTGCACAGGACACCGGGATCAGCCCGCTGTGTCCAGTTGCTCCAGTGAGCCTGTTGCCGCCACTATCTAGCAATTCCTGTGATACCCAGCCCCTTACTGGGGAGCGGGGAGGCTGTAAGGGAGCATGGTCGGGATTTGGTCTTCCTTCAGGCAGGGCAAGACGTACAAAACCCCTTGCAATTCACCAGCACATCAATGATGAGAGGCTCTTGCCCTTGCCTGGGGAGTTGCTTGCTTGGCAGCCTGAGACCAAGTTTAGTTTCAGCCTTAGTGTGCTTCCCCCATCCTCAGCATGTGTCTGACCTGATCCCACAGCAAGAGAGACAAAGACCTAACCTTGTTCCACTGCTGGACGGGTTGCAAAGCCGTTTCTAGACCCTGATGTTCAGAAGCAGTCTTACTTTACAGACTACTGAACCTACTACTACTACTACTATATACTACTTACAGACCACTGTACCTGCTACTACTATGAACCTACTCCTCTGGACTGCGACTCTCGTACACCAACACACAGCACCAATATATGATTATTCCTGGCTATTACTTCTCTTATACGAGGTTTTAAATAAGGTTTAATATCATGAGGTCACATCCCAGTCTGATAGGATTGGAGATTTTGAGCCAAATTATGATTTGCTATTATGATGCAGGGTATCTCCTGCGCCTACTTCAGCCATCTTATTATTTGCTCTACCTATTCCTTGGGATTTTCTGACAAGATTTGAAACCTTTTCTCCCTCCATAACATGAGAACAAGCACATTAAATACAGATGCATCCATCTGAACAGTTCATGAAACAAATGATGTGAACCTAGCTATTTTTTCCTAAGTTATGCAAATAAACTATACTGACTTGAAGGCTTTGCTTGTACGTAAGTACAGCTCATGTAGGTTAGGATGACACAATCCTTTTCTATAAGTGGAAATGGGAAAATTCAACATCTATTTGGGAGTCTATGAACTTTCTGTGTGCAGTAAGAGAAAGCTGACTTCATTGCACAGCAAACGGATAGGCGTGTGTAGCAGCAGAATCCATTGCCTTATTTGCCAAGAGATAAAATAACTAAAGAAACCTCACATCTGATGAATGGAAAGACCATGAAGACACCACAGTGTCCTAAACTGTGTCTGTTTCTGTGGCATGACGTCTTTTAGGGGTACAAATTTCCTGGTTACCTTGTGGACTCCTGCTTGTATATGTCGATGATGTTTTCCACGAGGAGGTTCCTCTGCAGCCCGTAGACGCCGTGCCGGTCGAGGACCACCTCGTGTCTGCAGGAAGGGCAGCGGAAGCGACCCCCCGACGCCACCGTGGTGCCGCCCCTCGTTGGCAGGTAGGGGTTCGAGGCCTGTTCTTGCCAAGCAGGACAAGGGGAGGCCAGTAAGGACATGCAAAGCTTCACCGAGATGCTGTAACTACAGCGCTCATACTTGGAGCATGGGGTGACCTCCGCAGAGCCCAGCTCATGTTGGACCAATGCAACCAGTGCAATTCTCTCTCCTTCCCCACTTTTCCCCCCAGCACCAAGATCAAGCAGCTCAAAGCCACTTGGGGATCTTAAGGATGTTTCCTAAGGGCAGCTTCTGCTTTAACCCACTGGCCCTGGCCTTACCCGGAGGAACAGAATCGAATCAAGCACAGGAGAAATTGTGCCCTTCCATCCATTTAAACAAGGGCTGCTGGTACCTACAGGAGTAGCTTTTGCTGGAATAAACCTACCTGGAAAATGTCGCTGGCACATTTTCTGCACAGGTTGTGCTGGCAGGGCAGGATGACCACGGGCTTCGTGAATATCTCCAAGCAGATCGGGCAAATCAGCTGCTTCTCCAGGTTATCCATGGTTTGCTGCTCTTTGGAAAAGGACTTGTAGCTCAGGGAGGTGCTCATGCCTAGCTTCTCCAGGGGCATACGCTCCGGACCGTGGCGCTGCCGGTGCCTTCCCGGGTTAATTTCCCTTGAAAGAGATCCAAGGCTGCGGTGTGGGCTCAGCGGCTCTGCGCGCCGCGCTCGCCGGGGGACATGGCTCGAGCGAGGGGCTGCCGGCGGCCGGGGCTGTTTTTAGCGCCCCGACGTCACGCCGTGCCGCTCCGCCGTGCCCATATAAGCGAGCGCGGCGCGGACGGACTCGGACAGGTGACGGGCGGCAGGGCCGCGCGAGGCGCATTCCAGCGGCGCGCGGGGCGGCCCGCGCCGGCTCTGCTCAGCCACGGCCGCGACCCCCTCGGGGCGCGGGGGAGATAGCGGGCGCCCGCGGCTCCCCGCTTATCTGCGCCCGCCGCAGGAGCCGCGCGGCAGGAGGCGGAAAGCGCCGCCGGGGCCCTGCTGCCCTCGGCTCTTGGCTGAGCCGCCATTTTGCGGCTCCCAAGTCCCTGGGGATTTTGGCGGGGTGTTTCAGGGTGCGCCAAGAGCGGGAGCGGCCCAGGTGCGAAGCACGTGCCGCTGCCGGAGAAGGCAGCAGCAGCGGCGGCTGCTCCTGCGCCCACACGGCTCAGGGCTCGCGCTCGTCACCGCCTCGGGAACCAGCTAAAACGCTGCCCTGCAGCTGCACTTACCTTCTTCTGGGGGGATATTGTTTTTTCTTGCTCTTTAAAGCAAGAGCCTTGCATGACTATTCAGTCCAGCTCCAATACGCACCCCAAAAACCATGATACAAATTTCCTGATTAGAGGGAGACAGAAGAAACACAGTATGAAAAGCTTTAATTTTTACTACTAGAGAATAGGTACTAATTGTGCACGCTCTTCCTAGCCATAGTTTAATTCAAATACACTTTAGTCTTGGGCGCCGCTGTGTTTATATCTGTTTATTAGACACTGATATGCCTCTCAGCTTGGCACTTGTTCTGGAGTTATTTTTAAAATGACAATTTCCCAGATAATTTGTGGCATGTGATGCCTGATCTTAAGGGAAAGCCATCTGTGCTTCTACTTGCCAATAATTTATCACACAACTGTACAAGCAATAAATATCTCACCCTCAGACTCAAGCCAAAGCCCCCACATGTACTGTATAAAATCACTTTGCTGCTATACTGTACTGCCTGGAGTCAATATGTTATCTTCTGTTTTAATCAACAGCTGTAATATTTTCTCTGTTAAGTGTCTTGTGGAAAGCTTTCACATTTTCGCTAATTGCTGCTATAAAGTGCGTGCATGTAAACAGCCGTGCTCTGCAGCGGCTGCTGGGCTGATTCACCGGTGCCCGCTGCTGGGGAGGGAGAAACCCCATTTCCAAAGCAGGGCCCTTTGCTCGTGTGCAACAGCAGGCTGGAAAACGCACTTCAGGGGGAATGAAAAAGGCAAAGGTTTCCACTGATTTCAACATGAAAACGAGTAACACTCCCTGCACGCAATGGCAAGGAATCACATTGAATTCAGTGCGTTCCAACTTTTGATTTGCAACGCACTGCACGCTTCTTTATTAGTGTTTGGCTGAAATCCTCCCCCCATTTGTGGCCCACTGAGCCAGAATTTCACCCCTACACATTCATCAGGAGCCACGCAACGACATGTGCATGTTTTTCCCCCGCAAAGTCCTGCTTTCCTAGGGAAGCCTGCAGCGGTGGGGCTGAAGCGCCTGGGAATGAGGCCGCTGGTGCCGGTGGCTGCCGCGGCGCGGCCCTGCCAGGCGGCACGGGAAGGGCTGCATGGGCAGCCGGGGCTCTTGGCAGCCCAGGGTGGGAAACTTTCTTGGCAGCAGCGGGCAGATACTTCTCCTCTTTCCCTCCCCTCCGTGGCCAGGTCAGGGGTGGCTTCAGTGCCTAGAGCAGTGGGAATGCCTCACGCCTGCCCTCCTCACTCCGCATCACGTGGCCCTTCCGTGCCAAAGCGGCTGTAACGCGACGCAGAGGAGGCCGGGCCTTCCTCCGGCACCGCGCCTGGCGCTTCCTCGTGGCCGCGGGGCTCCGAGATTCGGGCTAAAAGCTGCAAGTTGGGAACGTCACTGTGTAAAAACACCCGCGTGCGGCGCGGGGCGCGCGAGTCTGAGGGCCAAGCCAAAGGGACAGCGCTCACCGTGCGGGTGTCGCTCAGTGGGCGAAGGCCCCTCCGAAGGGGTCATCCCCCAGCGCTGCCTCTGCTCCCCGGGCAGGAAGCCTGGATCTCAGCTGTCCCCGAGAAGCTTACAGGAGTTTTTAGCTCTATTTTATGCTGGAATAGTTTGCCTGGGAATGCTATCTGTTTTTGCTGAGCCAATCATACGGCCAGTTCATTTAGATGGGCTTGTTTTTACGGGCAGAGATTTTAACCCCTCTATTTTTGCAACGGAGAGCAACTTGAGGGCTGTGGAATGAGGGCTTGGGGAGCCTCGAAAGCTGTCTGCAAGGCGCTGGATTTAGGAGAGGGATTTGAAGGAGGAAGGAGAGGTTAAGCGAGGCCTGGGGTCCAATTTCAGTGCTGCTGTGGCACCCCGGGGTTTTGCATTCAGAGAATTCCTCTCTACAACCCCTTATCTTGAACTATTGCTATAAAACTCTCAGGTGTCAGCCATAAAAAAAATCTTCCATTATGGCAAAACAAAAGGAAAACAGTGCCTTTAGAGCACTATGGCCGGTGCGTCACGGAAATACTTTTGCAGTGACTTATGAAGCAACGAGACGAAAGTAAGTTAAAGTCCTTCTGCTTATACAGGTGCAAAGTGCAAACAGCATTTTGCATTTCATGATTTTATTGCAATCAATGAACAACCCTTGATAAATACTGAAGTTACCCTACAAGTCAATTTACGCAGCCTTTTGAGATTGATGTTTTTACACTCAACCTACATATTAGTGTTTGCATACCCTATAGTCAGTGCTAGGAAGCATGCAGTCAGTGTTTGCAGGCTGGAACAACATGAGAGACTGTTTCTCCAGGCAGACAGGGACCTGGGCAGGGGGTACTGGCACTGCCTGAAATTTGCTTTTGCATATATAAAAGCTAACCAGGAGGGACAAACCTAAAGCATTTCTAAGGATGAATCACTGGAAGCACATGAAATATGCTGGAGCACAGGATTTTGGGAGCATAGACAGAGAGCACAGGAACTGTGCTATAGATAAGGATTAGAAATAGCAGCCAGGACCTCTCTCTTAGGGATGCAGAGGAAACCTGAGCTGTGATTAAGCCTAGGCATTTGTCACCTTTACTGCAATTATCTGTAGTCTGAAAATCTGTGAGCTTGAAAACGCAGGGTGAACACACATGACATTCCTAGTTTGGCTTCTCGTTGAGCCATATGTAGCTGTACAGGCCCAAGGTTGTTTTCAGGATTCCCAAACCCACATCCTCTTTTGCATATGCTCGTCCCTCACCAGCTTACTGCTAGAGAGAGACCTGAAGCTCACATGCAAAGCATGAAAGTGAATCCAAACCATAGCACGGGCCTTGGACAACACAGCCTTGACCTTTTTCCCTTGATTTTGCTTGTTAGAGCAGCACGGCACTGGGGGCCAGCTTGCAAACTGTCACTATTTGCCCTGTTACCTGAGACAAAGGAATGACTGGCTCCACCCTGAGCTGTTCCTGCATTTTACTGCAGAACTTTGGGATATTTTATGAAATGGGAATTTTTTGAATGTTTGGGAATTCTGGGAATATTCTATGCAGTGGGTATTTGGTGCTGGGTTAACAAAGGATGAGCTGATGTTGTGACAGTGGGGCTGGACACAGGCAGCAAGAGGTGGAAGTGGTAGGGAGGCTTTTCAAGCATGCAGGAGATTAGGAAAAGCAGATTGCAGAGAGCTTTAGCAGTGGTGAGGAAACAGGTCACATTTCTGCTCTGCCCTTAAAAATTCATAGGGCTTCATTTCAAACCTTCCCCGCTCCAAACGCTCAGCTTTGTTGTTAGGAAATGAGAGTGATGCTCTGCAGGGATGACTGTTTTGCAGCACGAGTCCCGCTCAGGCTCCCCAGCTGGTGTCAGCTCATCACTTCGCAGAGATAGAGCCCTACCCCAGTGTCACGTTTCTCCATGGCCTTGGTCATATCAACATCAGCCACTCTTGATGCTATTTCTGTACGTTCCCTGCGAGCCCAGCTGGCAGAGTGGGGGAGCACGGGTAATTTTCTGTCCAGGATAATGCTTTGGTCTGTGGTTCAGAGCCACATAAAGCCTTTGCTTTAAGGTCACGCTCAAGGCATGGCTTTGCACCATGTCAGAGACTCGCTGAGACACTGTCCCAGGCTGCTGGACAGGGCAAGCGTGTATTGTTACCCCTCCTTGTCTTGAGGTCATTCCTCCAGGACAGAGTAGAGATTTAGTGCTGGAAGATCAAGGATTGAGCATTGTGCTGTCCCTGTTAAACAAAGTGTGGTGGCAGGGAAGCCTTTACACAGCAAGGAACTAGGGCACCTGGTAGAGACCCGCTCAGCGTGTAGTGCTAAGTGGTGGTAGGGGTGATACCTTCTGTCTTTTAGCTTTTTTCCTGTTGTAGTTCCAACTTCTTTCTTCTTTCTTACATATCTTCCAATGCTCTGAAAATATTCTTTGAGTATTTAGCAAAATACTCTTTGCGTGTATAGCAAACTCAGCAAGGCTATTCATTTCTGAACACCAATGCCTTTCTTTTTATTTTAGAAGAGCAAGTTCCCCTTTCAGACAGACACTGGCCAAGCTCTTCCCTCTCTCCCTGTGTCTCCCTGCAACGCATGAGATGGTGGGTCGAGACGTTTGCAGAGACAACAGCAATGGGAAGAGATGCATTCAAGCCAGGCAGGAACTGAACACTCACCTTGTAAAGCCATGCTCGGCGGCGCCGTCCGCTGTGACATTGCGCCCATTGTATCAACGGCAGTATATTATATTAACGTCCTTTCCAATTATCACTTCAGGAATCATCCCAGCCATGCAGGCTGGTGTCCACATGCAGAGCGTTGCCCCCCTCCCCTACCACACGCAGCTGCTTCTGGGGAGTCAGCGTTTTTGCTTCTGGATGAGCTCAGTGAATGCAGAGAAAAGAAAGGGCAGACATTAAGTCTTGTGGCCACGGAGGAAATTCGATTGCTGGTGCCTCTTCAAAGGCTTTGCCCTTGCTACCGAAGGGAGGGCTTTGCAGTACAATTCGTGTTTTGCATGGAAAGCTAAAGTTGGGCTCCTTGCGGATACAGCTCTCACTGCAAAGGCCCATACACATGTAGCCAGGGACGGGCGGCACAAATGGACTGTTCACAACAAGAAACCATTACATCTACGTCACCAGTGATCTGCGGAGAAGACAGAGCTTGGGGCTTTCTTCCTCCCACAAATTCTGTCCATCCCCCTTATCCAGGCAGGCACAACCTGTGCCCAGCCCTGCAGTGGCTCCTGGTGACCATGGTTGTCCGTAGCTCCGCTTGGCACAGTGTGGGAAGGAAGGAGCCCTGCTCTGAGAAGCCCGATCCTCCTTGTCCCACCACTGCAGTAAAGGCAGGAAAATGCTGTGCTGCCTCTGTGTTCCCTCATGCCCCTCACATAAGGGAGAAGGAAACGTGGCGGGGCTGTCATGGCAAAGCAGAGCACAGGACCTTATCAGAGAGATATTGAGAGATATTGAGAGAACTTCCCAAGCTCTCACACCACTAAGGAAAGGTCTGTGGTGGTGGGCAAGGTGAGCTGGGCTGTTTGATGAGGTTGGCGGCGATGCTGGGCCAAGGGCATGTGGTCTGCGAGAGGGAAGTGGTGGTGCAAATTCTGTCCTTTGATGGAGCTTCTTGCTGGTTTTGCCTCCTCCTGTCACTCGTGTCTCTGCCTTTTTAAGGCAGTGGGGTTGGATTTTCCTGGTCTCTGCTTCAGGCATTGGCAAGGTGGCTGTGTCCTCTTGGAGGCGTGTGGAGTTCAGGGAACCTCGGGAGGTGAGCGGCTGGCGCAGCACATTGTGCATTTCTGCTGCTTCACACAATCGCAAAGACCGTGTGATGCAAATAGCAGAGGGGCGATTCGATTTATGTGTGAGCCGACTGCTAATCACATCTCCAGTGACCTACAGTGTGGTCTTGGTGCTACTTCTGCCCATAATCGCTGAAATGAAGCGCTTCCCAGAGGGGCAAGAGCCTTGCAGCAGCCTTGCTGTGCAGAGCTCCAGTCCCAGGGTGCCTTTTTGACCTCAGTTCCTCGTTCCCCAGTGCAGGGTGTCTGCACCCGCCCTCTCTGGACTTGGGCTGCTGTGAGAACTGGCACAGAGTTACTCCTGGGAAGATGTCTCTCTCTTCCTTTGAAGCTCTGCTTGTAAGGGCAAAAAACACAGACATTTTCAGAGGAATCCTTGGTCAGTGGCTCAATTACAGTTCAAGTGAAAGGGGCTTTGGGGTGGGGAGGCTCTTGGCCACCACAAGGCTTTTCATCCAGCCTCCCTGATGGACACTTGAGGACCTTCAGGAGCCTGGGGGCCACTCTCTTATTCCATGGCAAAGAGCATTTTCCCAGTTAACTGTATCAGCTGAGGATGCCCCTGTCATTCCTGACATCTAGTGTTTCACTAAACACCTTGCTCCTGCAGCTAAAATGGGGCAGACGTGGGTATCCTTCGAACACTCTGGAGAACGAGCCAGGAGCCCATGTACGAGCTGGGTGGCCACATGGTCCCCGCAGCCTTCAATGAGCAACACCTGTTAGCAGCCACTAACCTTGAAATCCCACTTAGTTGAGGCCAGATGAAGGGAAGGTGCAAATTAAAACATTTATTAATGACATGCAGAATATATATTTGTGGAATACCTGAACGACATTAAATGGCTCCAGCCCTGGCCCTCTATCTAAACCAGCCAGGTCTCTCACCCGTCACCAGCTGGTTCGCAGGAGATTACCCCGAGAGGGTACACGGCTTCCTTAACAGTTGTCGCTGCGTGACATATCTCAGGTTGCATTCGTGAGGGTGCTCCTGATCCCCCAGGTCTCACAGGCAGCTTCTTGAGCTCCTAGCAGACTTCAACCTGAAATATATTCAGACTGGCTGTTCACTCCCAGGAATGGAAGTCAGCCTTCCTTCACTTCCAGGGAAGCATGATGGCTCTTTATCAAGTGTCACCCAGGCAGTAATCAGTTCCTTCCCTTGAAGAAGGTGACAGCCTTCCTGTCCTCCCACTAGTGACTTATTAACATGCTTCAGTGAGAAATATTCCTTGTGCTGGTCCTCATAGGCTGTACCAGTCTGGAAACTAAGAAACCCAGTATGTGAGCAGGGCCAGGTGAAGACCAGGAAGCAGTTTCCAAACACGGTGCTGTTCCTGGCCCCCCAACCCCTGCCTTGTCTAATCTGCGTGGTGATTTTTGTTCAACGCCAAGGGTGTTCTGGCCTCCTGGAGAACAGAAAAGCGATTTGGACTAGAGCACCAGGATGGACAAAGGTAGGGGAGGGGATAAAAGTTGCAGTGCTGGAAAATGGAGCAGGGACAACACGACTGTCTCCACTGGAAGCATGTCCATTAAGCGTGTGACAGGCAGTGGAGTCAGGGTCCCTAGTCAAGCCCACATACCCCCCCAAAAAAAGGGGAGCATTCAGGTATCAGGCTAGTGCCTTTCCCGTGATAGCTCTGTTGCTTAGCATTTGAGCCAAGGTATGAGGCGAAGTAATGCTAAAGGAATGAAATCATTCTTATTTTTCCTAGGAGGAAGGGGTAGTCTGTCTCCTGGATGGAGTGGAAATAGGGGGACTTCCCTGATAAACCACTGGACCTTCCTAGAAGGGGAGAAATTGTTTTTTCCAGTAGGAAATGAGACATGAGAGGTACTGTGTTCCCCCATAAGGAAACACTTCTTGGTCACCACGGCCTGAGGTGTAAGGTGTGGAGGAAGGGAGGCTCTGCTACCCACGGTGTCAGCACAGCCTATGGCAAAATGCCTGGATATGAGAGAATGGCCTGGCTGATTTAATCTTCAAAGGAAGTAAATGAAGCTCGGTTTTCTCTCATTTCTCCACCTACCTCTTTTATGAGTTTATCTATTTTGGCAGCTGTGAGTAAGTGTTTTTATTTGCATTTTGTCTTAACCTGTCTTGAATTAAGTATGATTTCAGTGTAATTGGATACTAATCGCTCATTCCTTGCCAAAGGATGTGGTAAATCTCCACAAAGAGCTTGGGGCACCTTGCTTGTTCTCTAGGTTGCCAGCTTGTTCTCCACCGAATCCACAGCATTGCTGAGCAAGCCCTGCCTCAGCTGCAGGGGCTGAGGACAGGCGATTGCCAGGAGGGAAGAAATGGCTTCTAGAGAAAGGGAGCAACCAGGAAGGCTGCCTGGCGTGAAGAATTGAGGCAGACTTGGAGCCCTAGGGCTTTGGAGGAGTTTGTTGCAGGATTTACGGTTTGACGTAAGTCCATGTATTGAGCAAGGAAAAGGGAAAAAAAGAAGAAAAAAAAGAGAGAGAAGCTTCCCTTGAGCCAGAATTTAAACCAGCAACCTGAAGTTCATAAGGGCTGTAAATCTGCAGTCTGTCTCACGGCCAGGTAAGCTACCAAGTGAAGGCAGAGGTGGACACCAAGAGCAGTCTCTGCAGCTTATGCTTTCCGACTCAGACCTTCCCTAGCTGCACATCCCAAACTCTCATCCCTGCCCATGTCTGGCTCTCCCAACCTATTTTCACCAGCGGTCATTTGCCTGATTTTCGATTCCAGTTTACTCTGAGCATGAGGGTGGTTTGTGCCCTGGATCCCTGGATCCTGATTCCTGGCTCAGATCTCCTGCCAGGGCCTGGCTTCCCGTGGCAGCCTGGGCTGGCTCTTGTCGTAGAGGTACAAGGAAAACTTAAAAATTAGCATTTAAAATCTTTGTTCTTACTCTCATCATGCAGTAGGGGGTGACATCCTGGTATATCTTTGCAAATATGGTGCACCCTGCTATACTGCCTGGCCCAGACATGTGATGGATAATAAGTCTGACTGGAGAAGTAGGTGCAAGTCCTAGCTGCCCAAATGGAAAAAGATGCTACCCCAACCTCAGCAAATTTCTATGTATAATTACATTTTTTCCTGTTACTATATGCCTGCCAGTCATTTGGGCATGCTCACCTCCATTCATTCATGGTTTTTTTTTTTTTTCCTGCTTAATCCAGGGAAAACAAACTAAAACGTTCTGCAAAACAGGAGCTATTTGCAAGTCTCTGCTTATGAGGGAAAAGCTCCCCGCAGGGCCTGAGGCAAAGCAGGGGCAATCTGGACTAGTCTCTGCTGCCCATCTGCCTGCAAAGAGCAGGAAGGAGAAAGAAGAGGAGCAAGGCCTCCTCACTTTAGAGCTGTTCTGCTGGCTCATCCTCTTTTCAGCCTTTGCCTTCAGGGTCCTTTCTGTTACCCAGAACTTGGTATCACCAGCACCCAGAAGATGTGCTGATGGACTTGCAGGAGGACGCAGGAGTCAAGGCGAAAGCTCTCACCCCACCTGCTTACACACCCTTGGAAGGAGAGGACCTGCCGCTGTGAGGCGCGGGCTGAGTCGAAGACCCTCCTGCATGGTGGCCCGAGCAATGCGGTTGTTGTCTTGCTGCCCCATGTCTTTGGAGGAGATGAGGTGCTGAGCGATACCACCACGTGCAGGAGCCCACTGGGGAGAGCCACAGCCCCCAGTGATGTTTAGGCATGGCTGAGGCAATGAATCAGTTGTTCTGGACCTCTGTTGAGGGATGTTAGCTGCTTCCCCAGCTTTGTAATGTGTCCATTTTGGTCGCTTGGCTGGGGGAAAAAGGACAGGTTTGTATTTTGGAGGGAAAGGGGTCTGAGAGCTGTGACCCAGACTTGTGTCCATGGGAGTAGTTTTGAGGTGCGCGTAGCTTTGAGGGGTAGTTTTAAGGGCTTGAGCATGTCAGTCTTCCCTCCACCAGATGAACGGTCCGAAGTAATAACAAAAGAAAGAGGGACCAAGAAGATGAAGGTGTCACACTGCTCTGAGTGAAGGATCAGTAACAAATTAACATATATTTGCTTGTGAAAGCTGAAACTGAATCAACCTTTTTTCTAAGGGATCGGTGTTGCGATGTGGCAGAGTGGGAGAGCCCAGAACTGCGATGCTCAGGCTCAGCCTGCCCATTGCAGTACACAGTCACTGGGCAAAACCACCGCTGCTGGGAAGGTATGGTCGCAACACGTGCTCAGGTAGGCTTGTGGGGATTAATGTCTGTCTCCAACAGATCCTCATTACCCTTGGCAGTGAATGATGGGAATCCTTTCCTTCTCCTAAGGACGAGGAAAAAGAGCCATTCATTTTCCCTCATGCTCTGTAGTGTCCCAGCTTGCTTTGCTCGCTTAATAACGTTAGACTAGGTATCACTCTCATGCAAACCCGCAGCCCTCATGCAACCGGCAACACTCAGGCACAGTTTATTTTTCAGTAGCTGGGCACTTCAGTGCAGA
This sequence comes from Nothoprocta pentlandii, assembly GCA_013398315.1. Lineage (NCBI taxonomy): Eukaryota > Metazoa > Chordata > Aves > Tinamiformes > Tinamidae > Nothoprocta > Nothoprocta pentlandii. The sequence continues at coordinate 35,014 of VZSG01001145.1, read as the reverse complement.
CCTGTTTGTGAGAGCCTGAAGTGACAAGTGTCAAGCCCAAAGCAACCAAGACTGTGACAGGAAAGAGCTGGGCAGCTTGCTGGGCCACAGGCTGCTGACAGCGGCGAGCCCACGCGTTTGGCTGTGCTACGGGCAGCAAAGGGCTCAGAAACAAGGGCAGCAAGTGTCACCCAAAGGTTGGGAGAGTGAATTCAGAACGTAATTACGCTGTGAGGTGTTGCCTGTCTCGCCATGGAAAAGCAAGGTCTACTTCAGACCTGTCTGACGAGGAATATGGAGAACAAGAGCTGTGTTGCCTGCATCAAGCATACCAAGAGCAAGATCACAGCTACTGCAGCGTTGATCTCCTTTCTCCTTCTGCTGGTTCTTCTCCGAAGTGGTGCTTTGTATGGATTCAAAGGCAAAGACCATCCTGACAGTCAGAAAGAGAATCATCCCCGACAGCTAAGCTGTAGAAAGAAAATAAGGGGTATGGGCTGAGGGAAGCTCAGAGCTCGGACAGGAGCGAACGTGCACGCAATCATCTAGCATGTTACAACGGGGGAGGTATCAATACCACAGTGGAGCCTGCGTTATACCAAATGACAAGGATGCGATACCATCTCGGTGTCTCAGAGACAGCCTTATCCGCTGGACGGATCAGCGGCACAGCCTTCCCTCCTCTGCCCGCCTCGGCTCTGCAGGCCTCTGCCTGCCTCCCCTGGCCCTGCTGCGGAGGTCTGGCCGAGCGTGAGGTGACGGCTACGGGGCTTTTCTGCTGCGGCGCTGTGGAAGTGCGGGCAGATCGCATCGCCCTTCTCTCAGCTGGAGAAATTCCCCCCGAATGCAACGAGAGCACAAAGGCTCTGCTGGAGACTGGGAGCTTGCCTGCGGTGTGCAGGGGATGCTGCTCCAGGGGGTGCAGGGCCCGTGTCTGGGAGCGAAACAGCATGACACAGCTCCCAACCTTTGCAAGTTGCATGATATTACGGATTTTTTTTTGTTTCGGCACAGGTATTGCGGCAGGTGATAGGACGTGACTTGTTTCCAGCCCGTGGTTGCAGAGCTCTTTCTCACGGTGCAGCAACATCAGATAGCGAGTGAGGCGGGACCCAAGGGGAAAGCAGGGTTTTTGCTGCACAGCTGCCACCTTCTGCCGGAGAACTTCGTGTTTTTGTTTGTTTGTTTTTTCCTTTAAGAACAAAGCCCCAGCAAAAGATGAGGCTGGGAGCAGGGTTGGAGATGCATCACTTAGGCACTTCACACCTCCATCCTGGAGGAACTTGGGGAGTTCCCTCCGGGTGGCCGCCACGGAGGTGGGGGTGGTGGTGGAAGTGGCCGTAGTGGTTGTGACGGTGGTGACAGTGTTGGTTGTGATGGCAGTGGCGGAGGTGGTGGCTGTGATGGCTGTGAGGGTGGGGTGGTGGTGGTGGAGGTGGAGGTGGAGGTGGTGCTGCTGGTGTTGGTGCTGCTCCTGGTGGTGCAGCCCACCTCCATCCAGTGCAGCAGCCCAAGCTAGGGCCAGTGGCGCAATGGATAACGCGTCTGACTACGGATCAGAAGATTGTAGGTTCGACTCCTGCCTGGCTCGTTGCGATGCTTTTTGCCTGCCAAGGGTGGACGAAAAAAGGGCTGGAAAATCTGCAGGGTGGATCCCCTTGCCCTCTTACACATTTAATCAAACAACTTTCCCCATGAAGTTATGGTCCTGCCTGAGCTGCACCCTCCAGCCTTGGGGACTGGCACTAGTCCCTGGCCCTAGGGGAGACCTGGGCAGGTGGCCCCATCCTCCAGCTGGTCGCTCCTGGCCACCTTGCACCCCCGACAGCAGAGCTGGTCCCTCAGGCACCAAAATAGACTCCTTTCCCTGCAGCGATGGGTGTCGCGAGGCCCTTCTGTGCATGTCCCAAAACTTTTTTATTTTTAAATTTTTAATAAACAAGCTTCTCTTACAATGCTGAAGCTGAGATTCTCTTTTGTTGGAGCAGGCGTCCCCTCAGGTATCTGACAGGATACCCTTCCCTGCCCACCTCGCTCCCCTGTATCAGAGTATCTTACGGATGGGTTTTTATACGCTATAGCCTCCTGCTGATATTTAGCAACAAATCAGGTAGAAATGATGAAACAGGATAAATGCACAGAGCTCTTCTTTGGCTCTCGCTGGAGACCAGATAAAGAAATAATTAAGCATTTCCAAGTCCCTAGTAGCTTCTCTTAGATGAATCATAAAGCCTTTATACATTTTATATATAGCTACACCACTACACAGGCATTCTAGACGCTGCCGTTGTAGTAGAAAGCACTTAGTGCATAGAAATTTGTGAGTATGCTCCGGACGAGACAGAAGCTGGACCACACAGCAACATTTATGTAATAAGGAAATAGCTTAAGAGCTAGAATAGTTTAGAATAGTTTAGCGCACAGTGAGTCCTGAGATCAATGCCTACGTTTCTATATTTCCCCTCTTTTTTTTTTTTTTTTAATTTTCCTCTTTCCTCCGTTTCAATAAAGGTAAAATGCATTACTTTTAGCAATGGCACATTACTCAATATTACATTAGTTAGTAATAGCACATTACGGAGTAATAGAGAAAAAAGAAGTCTGATCTGAGCTGGTCAGGAAGTCAGCTTGCAAGACAGAAAAAGAAAGGAGATAGCTCAGAAGAGACACTGGGTGAGCTTTTATTTTGTGAACTACCCTGTAGAATACAAAAAAAAAATCAGTGAGTGAATGAATGAAAAAGAATGGAGTGAGCATGAATTTCTTCAAAAAGTAGGAGTACAGAAATTGATATTGACGGGTTAAGTCTTTGCCAAGTAAAAATCAGCAAAAGTCAGCGCTGCAGGCCTGGAGGGAAGTGGCGGGAAGTGGAGGGCAGTGGTGCCGTGACCCAGTGGACGCCAGGACGGACCCCCAGGGAGCTGGGCGCCTGTGGGGCCAGCTGGGACGGCCCTGCTTGCTGCTGTGCAGGCTCCTCAGGCCTGGCTCCCTTCTGAGGCACTTCCTAACGCGGGGCACACTTCCAACAGGGAAGGAGGAGAAAGGGCTCGCTGTGTGTGGAAAAGTGGGATCGAAGCCTCGAGCCCTGCAACTATACGGCAGCTCAGCCAGACGCACGTCTTTTCCCCCCTAAAATATCTTTCTGGTTATTTTTCCCCTGCTTTTGCCGCTCCCACAGACTTCCTCGTGGCTTTTCAAGGCTTGAAACCGCGAGGTGACGTGGGGCCGGTTTCTGCCCTCGCCCCGCGCCAGGTCGGCGCTATGGATCAACTCCAATGGGAACGGGACGAGGGGCTATATTTAGCGCTGCGGCGGCACGGGGCTGTGCAGGCCGCGGCCCCTGCCCGCTGCCGGCGAGGCCGCTTCCCGGCGGGAGCCTGGGGCTGCGGAGCATCGGGTGCTTTGGGGCACGGCAGGCGCTTGCTGTAAGGCACAGACTGCCCGCGCCTCACCGGAGAAGCCGCCAGTAACTTCAGTTTTAGGGGGGAAAAAAAAGTGTTTTTATTAACCATATGCGCAGGGAACAAAAAGCTTGGCGTCTCCTTCGAGCCGGAATCGAACCAGCGACCTAAGGATTCCCGCGGGCGGGCGGCGCCTCTACAGTCCTCCGCTCTACCAGCTGAGCTATCGAAGGGGCCTGCCCGCCGCCCGGCCGCCCGGGCTGCCCAAGCCGCGCGCGGGCCCGCGCACGTCTGCGCATGCGCGCTCGCGGC
>VZSG01001145.1:12714-30495 GCA_013398315.1 Nothoprocta pentlandii | reverse complement strand
CGCCCGCCCGCGGGAATCCTTAGGTCGCTGGTTCGATTCCGGCTCGAAGGAGACGCCAAGCATTTTTATTCCCGGGATGCAGATGTCCCTGTTTCGTGGTTTTGTCCCGTTAAGCGCTGCTTAATAACATTTGTCCCACTGCATAATCACAGGGGTTTTCCCCCAGAAAGACACTTCTCGACAGGATGCCTTTTTAACAGATGCAGATATGCACAACCCTACAAGGTTACCCTTGTTACGAGCTGAGCCCCGGAGCGACCGCGGGCTGCTGCTGGGGCCCGCTGTGCGTCCCGCTAGCAGGGGACACGGAGCCAGCTGCCAGGAAGCCAGAACCAACAGGGTTTAAAGCACAACAAGAGGCGGATTGCTCTTATCGCAGGCCACCGCAAACCACGCGGAGCAAGTCGGTGCATGAGGGCGCCTCCGAGATCCCTTTGGCTCCTCTCCCTTAATTGGGATGTCGAAACTCTGCGGGTTTTTCTTTATTTCAGAGCCTCCCCTCTTTTCCCCTAGATGTCTAGACAGTATTTTCCCGGAATCGGGAAGCATCTCGGCATTTGCATACCGCCGCGGCGGGAGCGCGTCCCCATGCCAAGCCAGGGGATAGTCAGCAAGGGCTAACTCCCAGCAGCGGGAAGCGGAGCCCTTGCCAAGCACCTTTCCGAGAATGCCACGCACATAGGTGCTGGCTCCAGCAGAAATCCACCCGGATTGTCCTGGACCAGCACTTTGCACCTCCTCGGGCAGGCGGCACCTGTGTGGGGACCCGCAGGTCGCCTCTTCTCCCTGTCTCAGGCTCCCCCTGAGATACAAACGCAGGGCGCTGGGAGCAGCAGGTTTCAGTCTCTGCTGTTGCCATTTCATGCTCTGGTTGAGGGCTGACCCCATCGTGCTGGACTCGGCACCTGGCTGCACGTCCAAGGCAGAAGGAGCTGCGGGATGCAGGGCAGGGATGCAGCCCATCACCTCTTCTTATGATGTATGGAGGGAAGGGAAAGGCTGGCTTGCACCTGGGCCCTTTCTCTACTCGCTATCAGCACAATGCACATTTTCGTATCTGTAGAGAACTGCAGGACAGAAAACAGTAATTTTACCTGTGTTCGCTTTTGCATGCTTGTCCTTTGCGTTTAATATTTTAGCTTATCATTCTTATGAGAGGTAAGCAATGAAACTAAATGACAAGCAGTCATTTTATGTGTGTTAAATTAAGCATAGTCGCTTATTGTTTAATCTTCTTGTAGAATGGAAAGTACAGTTACTCAAATTGCTGGTTATAATGATGGTAATTCTAAATCTGAGATTTTTATTCCATTTTCTATTTTGAGTAACTTGCGGTATGAGTTATATCAAGCACTTAAAAGGACAGATCTTAGAGAACATGCCCTGCTGAAGTAGTTGTCCACTATGCATTTTTCAAATGGTTTTTGCTGGTCACAGAGACTGAAGACAACAGCAGTGGGAAATATTCCTGCCATGTATCAGGCCAGAATTTCTGGCACTTCACTCCTGCTCTTGGACAGACACAAAATCCGTGAATGAGATCCTGACCTCGGTCCCAATCAGCCACGGCAGCCTCGGGATTTCACTCGCCGCGCTGGCCCCTCGCTGCAGAAAATCAACCCGTACAGGAACCTACATCATTAAATCCTTGTGCAACTCTCTGCAAACACATGTCTGAATTTTCTTAGCCATTTAGCCAGAATCTTAAATTTCTTTCTAAATGCGGATGGGCAAGCCAGGACGCACTGGTAGCGTGCGGCTCTGGCCCTGGCTAGTTTGCATATATGCTCACTTGGTGCAATCCAAAACCCAGCTCTTCTTCTGGGAATGCTGAGCCGTCACTTACCACTTGTCAGGGTGGAAAGACGCAGTTTTGGACAGTGATTTCAACAGGTTTTCGAGCTGTTACTAGAATAATGTTGCTCATTGTGTGGAAAAGTGAAGGGAATGTTACAGTTCATACATACAGACTTTATTAGTTGGACATTTTATTGTTTGACAGCAATGGTAGATTTGAATATATTGTGCTTTACTTATAAATAAATGTAGCAGAACAGCATAAAAATGTGAGGAAGCATACTCTTTGACAAGACTAATGGGAGTGCAGCTGAACTTTACACAGAAACACGTAGCCTATGTTCACTTTAGGAACTTCTCTGTAAAGCAAATGAAGGAGTAAAATCACATCGAAGAGCCAAGTCCTGAAATCCCTATAGTTTTTCCACCATCCTCAGAATAGCCAACCCTGACAGCTGTGAGAGTGGCAAATATTCTGATGGTCTGAAAACTAAGTTGCCTTTTTGGAACACAATCATGGGTTCAGACACCAAGAATTTTAGGTTGCAAACACCAAAGATCCTATTCAGAGGTCATTGGTTCAGTTTTTGAGGTTTCTGGCTAACTAAGGTAAATATATTGTGGTTTATCTGTAAAGATCCTCATTTCAGTGAAAAGCTTTGCAAACATGCAGCAGCTTGTCTGTATTTGCATCATACCGCAGGATCAAGTCCTAAATCTTTCCTGAGAAAAAGCTCTCATTTAGAAAAAGTGAGTAAGAACCATAGGATGTAGAAAATGGAAATCACTTCCTTGATTTCAGTAATCTTCGGACACCTCTGCTGGGAATCGTTACACACTTTCACAGCAAATATCTCCACCCAACAGTGAAACCTAAGAAATCCCTTCTCCTGTATAATGTATTGTTTACCACATACTCTCTTTACTCCATGGCATGATGATAACATCAAGGGTTAAAAGCAGCATTTCTTTGGAGTTATAGTGCTATGAAACACCGATTTCTCACATATTTAGCTGCCACTGAGTGACATTGGATGTGAAAGGTGAGAACAGGAGGAAGACAATAATGTTTCACAACCACGCAATACAGTTTTAAAGCAAAGAATTACACTTTTGACTAACTGTCTTCTTGCTGGTGTATATAATGTAGCGGTACCTTACATCCCCCTTTGGACTGCAGCACTGTGACTGCAGGAACCAAAATAGCAGATGTACCGAGCTGACAGTGATTGATGTAACACAATCAATAAAGAGAACTTCAACTGTCTCTGCTCTGTCACACCAGCAAAGTGCTAAGTTTGGGATCTCTGAAGCACTCCTTCAGCTCTTGCAAACTGAGGGCCTAACTTCTTTCTGCTTGCTTTAGCTGTATCCATGTGCAATTCCACTGACGTGCCTGGAGATGCACCGGATTAGTTTTAAGGATACAAGCAACCAACATTTTTGCTCAAAAATGAGTGTTCTGTGTATTCAAGGATGTGCTATTTACCTCAGCCATGACTATTTTTTAAAGACAGTGCCTGGGAGAGAAGGGAAGACCCGGACACACACCTAGGAAGGGGACTCCAAAGAGGCCGCCCTCTCTTCCCGCTGTGTCCTTCCCTGCCAAGCGCTGGCCTTCCCAGCACAGCCTGAGCGCCATGGCTCCCATCCTGGTGCCAGAGGGGTTCCCATCCTGGTACCAGCAGGGCTCCCACCCCAGTGCCAGAGGGGATCCCAGTCCACTGCCAGCAGGGCTGTCACCCTGGTGCCAGCAGGGATCCCACCACAGTACCAGTGGGGCTCCCATCCTGGTACCAGTGGGGATCCCACCCTGGTACCAGCAGGAATCCCACCCCAGTGCCAGCAGGAATCCCACCCCAGTGCCAGCAGGGATCCCACCCCGGTACCAGTGGAGTGCCTGGGCAGGCCGTCCAGGCCGCGGCCAAACTGACCAGTCAGCAGCAGCTTGTTGGCCAGGCACAAAGCTCCTGCTGGAGCAGGAGCTTGTTGGCCAGTCTGCAGCTCATTGCTCCCGAGGTCTCCTTCGAGGTCTGCTAAAAAGCACCTCGGTGGCTCCCTCCTAAGGGCATTTCATACCCCGAGAAACCGCTGCAAACGAGGAGCGCTCCTGGGCGGGGTGGAATGGAGTCCGATGTGTGAGATGGGCAAGGCGAGGAGGTATCACGTTGAAGGGAACATCACCAGTGTCAGGATGTGCACAGCAACGGGAGCCCAGGGAGCTGCTCCACACAGCACTGCATCGACCCTAGGTATCTCCTTGCAGAATATAGATATGAACCTACCTAAAGCAAGCTCAGCCTTGACAAGAAACTGATTTCAGGTCTCCCTGCTTAGCCTAAAATGCAAACACAAAGAGGCTACGGAGCTTTTCGCATGTGTTAGCTCAGCGGGGCGCTCGCCGGGAAGCGCCAGCCGTTCCCGCTTGCCCCCCTCAGGAGTCAGTCGCTGCTGTAGCTCCGATGGCTCTCCCCGATGAGCTGCGTCTTTTCAGTCACGTTAGTCGGCTGAAGCACAATAGGAGTTTCTCCATCTAAAGTGGGTAGGAAAACAATCACGTTTCACAACCACAGAATGCAATTTTAAAGGAAATCCATTCAATGTTTCATCTGTGGATTTGGCTACGGCTAAATCTTGGCCACTTTGGTGACTACAACCTGCGGTGCACGTACTAAAAGGAGAGGTGACGTCCACACAGAGCCTGCCAGTGCTCTCACACCTTGGCCACATTTAACAGTGGATTTCAGGGTGACTACTGGTGCTGGTGTTATTTTAAATCAGACTCCAGCTTCACCTCCTGCTCTGCAGAGATTGCAAGACAAGGGTCCCACTTGCCCGGGTGCAAGGGCTTCCTTCCTGTAAAGGTCTGAATGGAACAAGCGCTGTTGTGACCAGCGCACAAGCACTAACCTTGGCGATACTAGCAAGTCTTAAAGAGCACAGAGTTAGCAGTAAGGCAAGAAGGGAGTTAAGGAGGAGAAAAAATGTGTGAATAGTACAAGCTGTATAAAAATGCTAAACTGCATTTTTGAAACCATTTAATGATATATTTGGATTTTGATATAATGATATATTTGGATTTTGATATAATGATGTAATTGGATCTTGAGAACTATCTTCTAATGAGTCTAGGACAGGCAAAAATTCATATTATCACTATATAAATCCTTGTTATTTAGTACTTTCTCCTTACATTCAGTTATATATTTGGTTTTTTTCAATGTATCTGAAAAAAAACGCATTTATTGGAGAGCGGGGAAAAGTTAAGCCCTGGCAGAGCCACTAATGGCTCTTTTGTTCGCTCTGACACTGGGCAGGGTCTGGGTGCCTTTCTCCTGGGGCTCCTTCCAACCTGCCTTTTGGAGAGAGGGGCTCAGTGCTCAGAGATTGCCTATTAAAGATTCAGCATTCTCAGTGCAGTGCTTTTAGATTAAAGATTTGGGCTTATCTATCCCCTAATTTTAACACAGTCTATTCATTAACTGAATTTGCATGATGACTTTTTTATTTTTGGGTTTTTTTTTTTTTTAAATCCTGTCATTTCCTCCTCTTTACATGATGGTTGATGAGATGAAAGCTGAGCAAAAGATGTTATGTATAGGAGTAACTTAACCCCGAGCAGGATCTAGCTGTGCGCCATACGGCTTCCCCTCAGTGGGGGTAGAACAACTTTGACTGTCAAGGTGAAAGGCAAGAATGATTAAATGCCAAGCAGCTTCTCTGTATGGGCAATTCCGTATTTAGACACAAGGTCAAAGACAGGCATGTTTCATAACTTCTAAAAGTACATGAGTAATTAATGTTTGGAGCTCAGCTCTGGTTCAGAGTAGTTTGGCAGTTGCAATCCATTTTTAAGCTGCTAACTATTTCCTAGGTTTCTGAGCAGCATTCCCTCCCACCTTCCACTGCCTCCGAGCTACTCTTTTTGTGGAAGATCATTTATAGAGGGTAGAGTCTACTCAGTTCTCCTGTGACATCCAGATGTGCAACAAGCCAACAGGACCCACGGAAAATGTGTCACATTGCCTCCAGCTCATCTGTAAACAGTTCACTAGACACCATCCCAAAGTTCTGCTATCTTCCAAGATTTATGTGTTTTTTTTTTCTTTTTTTTTTTTCTTACAAGAACAGGGACGTACAGTATAATAAACTCTTCAAATATAGGCTGTTAATGGAGAGCTGCAGAGTGAAGGTGTGGCAGAATTCACAGTTGAAACTGTTTTCTATAGATAGCTCTTGCTCACTCTTCGCCTACATTGGTATCAGATGGAGTGCGGAGGAGACAATAAAGTGCTAAAAACATATTGCTTCTGAGTTGGGAAAGTATTTTGTTACCTTTTCTCTTTCCTTTTTTCTTTTCCTCCATGATTTGATTTTCTGCAAAATGAATGTTAGTCTAGAAATGTCTTGCTTTTTTCTTACAATGATGAACAGGAGTGCAGAACAAACCCAACAAACTATTTGAGTAGATCAGTACGCCCTTAGGTACCAATGCAATCCAAATTTCAGTGTCATCTCATCTGGGATCACAAAAGTCAACAAAAGGCTTCCCATTTTCTTTAACAGAAGCAAAATCTGGCAATCTCAACTGCACGTGTGAGGAAAAACACCAAAGAATTCCACACATTCTTGCTGCAGAGAAATCAGGGTATTTTCTCAGTCTAACTGGAATATTATTCAATGCATGATGATTAAATTACACCACTGTATACTTATTTCAACGTCATGTTTGATCCGGAATAAATGTCTCTAATAAATGTCAAATTATTAATGTAAAGATGCAAATATTAGATATGTTTTGGAAACTGATCACCCATTGCATGTTAGGCTTCAGCCCTTCTATAATTCAAGTCAGTAGCAACGAAGAGATCACTTCAAGCTATATGCAGGCCAGATCTTGCAAATCTTTTTGTTGACAATACTACCTATGGAAGTAAATGTTGTAAAATGAATACCACACAGACCGGTAGTCAACAAGCTGAGCACTAGAACTAGTCAAATACATTTCAATAAAACTTTCATATATGGAAATATGCCATTCCATCAGAATGGAAGCCTTTCAAGTGATGGTGCTGATTTCAGAGGCTCTGATTTTATGTTTTAGGGAAAGGAATATTAATGTTTTGCTTCACATTTTTTTTTCACTAAGTACTCTTTATAGTGTGTTAATTTGAAGAATTGTCAACTGTGCAAAAAACATCTGGATTTTGCTAAAAAGAAGTGCAAAGGGGTTTGAAAATTAGCAGTACTGCACCCGTTCACAAGAAGTCCACAACTCTGAACTCCTACAACATGCATATTCCCCTTCTCATGTGGCACAACTGGCTCCCAGCAGCTCCCACTAAGTGCAGCAACAATTGATGCAGACTTGATGTTAACAACACAGAGGCTGTTAACATGAGGAATATGACATTTCATTGATATTGGATTCTTCAGAAAAGCAGTAACTTGAAAAAAATAAACCGTGATCTTGATTTGAGAATTTATATTTTATTCTTAGTAAAAAGGAAGTTCTGACTAGCAAAAGATTTATACTGGGGAACAGCAGGAAACACAAAAATTAATTACTAGCTGGATTGCTCTGCCTGTGGGCAAAGGGCATGCAAAGAATTTGGATCCTAATATGAATTCCTCTTCCATAATGAAGTCTGCTGCAGGAGTGTTTACAGTCTGTTTCTCAACTACCTGGAGGTGCATTTCTATTATTTAAATAAATGCAGTCATAGGTATTCATTTCTATGGTACATAATTTGAAAAAGGTCTGATGGAAAAGCCTAGATTAGTAGCAGCCTGTGCCATTCTAACTCAGCTGTGTTGTTTTGACCAGCATCCCTAAGATCTGGGGAGGGAGATGCAGCCTGAGCCCATAACAATTCATTTTTCCTAACATAGTTGTCCATTTTCCCTTTACTTGAAGATGCTCACTTTATCCTCCCTCACAAAGATTTTGCATTTATTCCTAGTTTGTTAATCTCTTTTCATCTTACTTTAAAATAACGATAGTTCTATCAACTCATATAACTTTCTGGTTGTTAGGAATATGTAACAAAACTGATGAGAAGGGTGGAGAGACAGAAATTGCTTGTTTTCTTTAGGATCTGTCTATATACTTAATACCTCTTTCAAAATATTTAAACCATAGAATTCCACATTCTATTAATATTTGAAACTGGTATTTTGCTGAACATTTTAAACATAAAAGAAAGGTTATTGCAGTGATAACTTGTGGGAGTAAAGGGATGGGAAGGTGGTCTAAAATTACTGAGCTCATATCAAAATTAGAGCTAGGGGTGAAAGGAGGAAGCAAACTTTTTCTTGGCACTAGGGAATTTTGTGGTGGATTTTGAGAGAGAGGAAAATGTCTGCCAAATCACAGGTAAGGCAGAAAGATGTTGAATTAAGGAATTCTTGTCCTTTAAAGTTCATTCTTCATATTTCAAATTTGACTTTGGTGTCAGAGCCCCATAAATACCAACACCTATTCTCAATTTGCATTTCCCAAGGGGCTTCTATCTCACAATATATTGCACTTATTTGAAATAATGCATTGCTCCCATAAAGCTTTCACTAATATTTTGTTGCCTTTGCACAGGCTGACCGTGTATGATCACTTTTTAAAATCACTGCACCTTGCCTTGATATGCCTCTAGGCAAAACCAATTTAAAAATACCACCACACGTTGGCATATCAGTTACATAAATAGCATTTGTTTCAACTACTACAAGTGGTTTGTTACATATTTACGGATGAGTAAATTTATGTAAAAAAGGGAGAAAAAAAGAGAGTCTTTCTGCTAGAAGAACATGACATTTGCAATCTGGCAAATGCTAATTTAAGCATAATAAAACTCAAGAATATCGCAGCCTAAGACCTTCCATAGCAATGGAAATTAGAAAGGATGGGTTGACTGCTTAGGTCCTTTCTCCTAAAAAAAGCATAATGCTAAATATAGATAATATAAATTTGCAGCTAGAAAGTGGCATAGCTCCTATCCTGATGCCCTTGTCTTTTCCTGCTGGAGTACGGATGCAGGATGGCTGCATCTCTCAGCCTCCCCTGCAAACGGGCTACATCCCAAAGTTTTGGGAGGCTCCTGCTTCCACCGAGGGTAAAGGCAAAACTTGGCTTCTCATCAGCAGACCAGGCCAGGTCCCTGCTCAAAGAATGCAACCCACACTAATGCCAAAATAGGAAATCACCCCTATGACCTGGTTTTAGCCTTTCATCAATTAGAACTTGAGAAAAGAGGCTCTCCTGCTGCAGCAGGAGGGTCCCGCTCACCCCACCTCCCCGCGCGCGGCCGTGCACTCTTGTTCCTCTCTTTGAGCTGGCATTAGCACAGGGCCTGTCCCACAGAGGCAGAGCAGGGAGTTAAACTGGCAGAAAACAACCCACTTGTTTGGTAGGATTAGTTTTCATTTGGATCGTATCCATGATCTGGCTCACTGTAAAGCAACAGGATTGACACTGCCAGTTCAGCACAGGAAGCAACCAGGTGTGGATCCTGGATAGAACAGGAACATGGCATTTAACTAGCTCAAGCTTGGGATTAGACTCAGGTTTTTGTGTAAACTTCTTGTTAGAAACTTTGCTTCTTTTCTTGCTGCCCTTGAATGCATACAGTTGGTCCATTACAGTCAGAGATAAATTTTATATGTTCAAAAATAGAATGATCATACTTATTTGGACAGATTAGATGTGGCAAGCAAGAGCCTAGCCAGATCCTAATGCAACAAACATAGGATCTAGGATATGAATCAATGGGCTGTGTTTATGTGTCTAATCAAGAATATAACATTTCAGTGCCATAAGTTTAGATTTTCACCAATGTGCAACTTTAGATTTACCTTAGCTTTAGATTATCCCAGGGTTTCCTGGAGTGAATTAACACATTTCCACATTTCCATTGATGTCTGGAAGCAATATCAGTTTCATGAGTAGAATATCAGGGCTACAAGTTTTAAAGATTACGTTGAAGAGTTTTGCCACACAGCAAGTCCCAGTAATACACACCTCTTTCCATGTCCGTCTTAATTTGCTCTTCCAGATCCTCTGGAGACACACAAAACTCCTGCTCTTCCCCTTCTGGTGCTTTGGGTTTGCATTTTCCACAGCAGCAGTTGAAACAGCAGCACAGGCAGCAGCAGCAGTAGCAGCCCGTCAACAGGCCACAGACTGCAAACAGGCCCTAGATTAAACAGAGCGGTGAGGAAAACCCCGTGAGCAATGAGCTTCCTGAAACACATGGCAGTTGCTTACAGCAGAAGGGAGACTGTCACAGGAACTCAGATTTCCAACTGCTCTGCAGTCATAATTAGAGCCGGATTTTAGAAGAGTTCAACTGCCAGTCAAGCACCTAAATAAGGGCCACAGCTTCCAGAGTCCTTCTAACCCACCAGCTCCTACTTGACACTCAGGACCATGTTTACAAAGAGTTTGACAGTGAGCAGGCCCCCACATGCCGAACTCTAGAAAGTCTGTCTTAGCTAAAGGCCATCAGAAAAGAACTTGCAGGCAGTATGCAAAACCCCACCCACCTTAAAATGACTCAGTTTCATCTTAAAAATGACTCATTTGCCCAAGATCTTTTTTGCAAACACTTATTTACTGGCAGATTCTTGTCAATAACAAACGCGGGAGAAAAAGAAGCAAAGACCCAGATGCATCCCACATAACTTTAGGCATGGAACTACAGTGTCTAAATTAGGACTTTAGTCTCCGTGGGCTCCCCACATAGTTAGTGGAAAGTTTTAAGTCCTTCCAAGGAGTGATTCAGCCCTGGGAGGACCTGAGTTGCCTATTGGAGCTCTCCCTCCCCATTAGCCTAGGCAGGATCACAGAGGTGAACAACTCCTCAGGCTGAGGGCTTGATCTGGGGACTTCGGCAATGACACAAGAACAACAAGTTCCCATCTTCATGCCCCTCAGCTTGTTCCTGCGCCAACGTGCGGTCAGCACAACTGCTTGTGAGCAAGATCAGAGGCCTGATCCACATTCCAAAGCTGACGAGCTTTTATTTTCCAGAGCTTTTCTTCATGCGGGTCAGTTCGCTGCTGGCTTCACAATACAGCTCCACAAATGGTGTGGTGGGCTGTGTGCTGCGGCACAGCGGTGGGATGGGGAGCTGGACAGGGCACTTCTCAGGCTGTCACTGCTGCTGGCACCTCCACACAGGCAACACAGCAGTCCTGCAGCGCAGAGATAGAGCTAAAACCCAGCTTTACAGCAAAGGTGTCCACCTCCTTTCCTTCACATACTAGCGCAAGAGCAAAGCTGAGGCAAGGAAGTTCCTAAAAGAGGAACCAAACCTGGTACATGGAAATAATGTGTGTGAAAAACTTCATGGTCAGCAGATATATTTGAACTGGCATGAAGGAATAGCCTGGCTATAGCATTATATTTACACGTGTGGATTGTTCTTTAACAAGTGCACTTTAACTTAAGGACTCTTGCCAAGTATTTGTTACGTTCAGAAGAAAATATGCTGCCAAAGAAGAAAGCAAGCACAAATGTCTGTCTAAATAACACTCAGTTACATATGCATAACAATGTTAGCATGTTATAATTGCAGCGTCTTTGAAGGGAATAACATTATTTACATGCTTAATATTAGCCATTTATTTGTTTGCAAGTACAAAGCCAATGAAAATCCGTTTTACCCACAGATGCATCTGAGATAGATACTTATAAAAGACAAGGAAGACTCAGACATAACAATTTAAAATGTTTATAATGTCTTTTTCTTCTAACCAACTTCTAAACCTATTTAAAATCCAGGAACCCCCAAAAGGAAGCTATGTGATAGTTTATTATTTATTCAGTAATGGAGAAAAAAAATCCCCCCAAATTTCGTTGAATGAATAATGATGGAGTAAAAGTACAAAAAAGAGCAAAAAAAAAAAAAAAAAAACCTCTTTGAGTTCATCTTATAACATTCTCATCTGTATCAAGATTTCTTGTGTTTATAATATCATCCATAGGTGAATTAGGAATTAGGTTAACACTGATGTGGTCAATGTACAGTCCTCATGGTACAGAGAGAATTGCATTTTGATAAAGGAGTTAAATGACCACATGTCATGCTACCAGTGGAGAAATATTTAAAACTACAAAATAATACCCATTTTAGTATGTTTCTAGCTTAATGTGCCTGCTAAGAAATCTAGTATTGCCCAAAATAATCATTCACACTTTGCATTAATCCTTTCATTTGAGTTTACTTTTAGTGATTCATCTCTCATTATCGTAAGATTTTCTGAGCATGAGTGGAAATAGTGAAGAGGCTTTACCAGAAGCTTCAGTAGCTGAAGAGGAAGATAACTAGAAAAAGTGCAGGTTGCTATTCTCTTTCAATGAGAATGGGGGAAAAAATAACAACAGATAAGGACCCAGGGATCATCTGCAGTCAGATTCAGACAGTATTATGACAGCCAGTATAAAAATCTGAAACTAATCCAGCATTTATGTGTGAGAGCAAAGAGATGAGGATTGTGAAAGAGATGGGGAAAAGATTGAGCTCGGCTTGACAAAACCTCCTGGCGACCTGTTTATGTTTTGGAGGTGACAAGATTATGGGTTGGGGGAGAGAGACCATCTGTGGCAAGCCTGAAATGATTCTGTATACCCATTTTGGGTTTTTTCTTGGATATTTTTCATGGAATTCTGAAAATACAGAAAGCCACGATTACTTTTTCTGGGATATTCAGTATTGCAGCTAATCTCTTTGCATTGCCAGCATGCAATTCCCTTCAAACAATCCACCCATTCCTCCTTTATCCATTTAGGGACTTATTAGATTTTCTCTCTACTATGCATTTTTCTTAGGAATCCAAGCCACAACAGTTATCTCTGTTTCTAGTCTTCTAACCACAGAGGACATTATACTTCGTAAAATCTTCATTAAAGTTTGATGAGCCAAAGAAGAAATAAAACCAAAAATATGGCACTGTTCATGGAGTTGATACTGTTGCTCTCTGAGCTCTGAGAAGAAGATTCCTGACATCTGAGCTGTGGCATAGAGCCTGTAGAAGAAGATGAACAGACAGCAAACAGAAGAGGGATTCAGTAGTGGGAGAAACCGAATGCAGGAGGGAGTCCAGTTTGCAGCCAGAGTCAGCTACAGCAGCAGCAAGGCAGCCTCCAGGTCTGATTTTGAGGAGGCAAATGCAACTTTGCACGTGTAATTTAAGTACCAGCATTTTGCTCATTAGTTTCATTCCCTATTCTGCTTTTGAACAGTTTCCATCTCATCTCAGTGTACTCAGTATACAAATTATGGCTCTCTAGTCCACAGATCTGCCCAAATAGGACTCTGGTGAAAGGGGACTGTGGAGACAGCGAAACACTGCTCTGATTTGTGATGAACATAGGAAGTCCTTACATCAAAATTGTCATAGTATACTTAGTACACACAGTTTAGATAATTTTCCTATTTTTTCTAGCATGGTCCTTGCTTTCCTGTGTTTTTCTGGGAGGAGATGGGGAAAGCACAGTTTTTGCACATTTGCAATGCTGTTGGCTTGTCACATTTCTGTAACATTTCAGCACTTGCTGAAACACTAGAATTTGACAGATGTAAACACCAAAGGACAACAATGACATGAGAGCACAGGAATAAAACTCTGTTATTACTAGGGTACCCCATGATGTATTTTCCCTTGAGCCATATGCCAGTTTCTGATGCATCATTCTCTTCCTTTCTTGATGTCTTCCTCCACTCCACAGTTCTCACCTTTTCTTCCACTTCCTTTCTCTCACCCCCTCACCAAGCGCCAAAAGGGCACATATATGACACCATAATCACACAGTGTTATGTATTATTATTGCTTACTTATGCTGTATGCTATATATAGCAAAGAACACAGCTAAATTTGTACTGTAATAACTTATTAACTGCTTGTCACATAAGTGGGACTTCTCATTTTTGAACAATGAGTCATTTTTATTTAGTCATTATTGAAAAGAAAATCAAAATTAACCTGAGGCACCAGATTCAAATCTAATTAGTGTCTGAAAATGTTACAAAACACACTTTCTGTTTAACCAAGTTAAAAAGAGAAAGCAAACTTTCGCTATTAGCCCTTTTGCTGAGCTGAGGCTACAGTCTGCTGCTGTCAGTTTTCCAGATAGGTTATTGTTTAATTTTGTTTTAATAATTGTTTAATATTGTTTTAGATTTTGATCTTACCATTTGTTAAGTCTGTAAAAAGACTGTGCTTTCCAGGAGGGTATTTATAGATGTAAAGAGTGCCTGTGTGCCATATGCATTTTAACGTTTGATTTTTAATAGAAATATTGTTTTTTAACAGAAAAAAACGCTTACCTTTGCCCACCAGCTTGAGAGCATGAAGTACGTGTTAACATTTTCTTCACCAAACTGTTCAGCCACATAGAGGCCTAATGAGCCGTATTTGTCATATATATTTCTCTTGGACAGATCTGTCAGTGTTGCATGGGCACTGTTGATCTCTTTAAATTTTTCTGCAGCCTCTGGGTTGTCAGGATTCTTGTCAGGATGATATTTCAGAGCTAATTTTCTTAAATGTGAAAAAAAAGAAAAATATCCATGTATGTTTGTGTATATATACATATATATATATGTGTGTATACAGATGCTTACAAAGTGTTATATTTCAGTAGGGACGTGTTTGTTCTGAACAGTATGTTCAGCCTCTACCTTCCTTTTTCCTGTTTCTAATAGACACAGAGGATTCAGTGGAAAGAAAGTGATTCAAAGCTGAAAGAAATAATCTGGTTTGTAAAACAGCTTCGGAGGAGGACTGCATCTTGAGTAGGCAGGTTGTTTTCTGCACGAACTGTAAATAGTCTGCTAAAAGAGTGGGCAGCCCCCTACATAAAATTACAAGATTTTCGGTATAAGATTATCTGCCACTTGCTGCTGGCTTTTAGTAGTTCCCTAGAGAGAAGCCCCAGGGGAGGGCAGGGGCAGCAGCAGTAAGTGGGGATGCCTGGGCTGCTTTCCCTGGTGACTTCCTATACCAGGTCTCAACAACCAGCTCTCATTTAACTAAGAGTGGTAGACACATAAACCATTAAATAGACCTTTCAGTATATTAAAATGCAGATTTATCACCTCTAAGTATTTCTGACTATCTCTTCAAAGAAGTACACTGGCCCTTCATACCCAGAGGCTCTGATCCAGCTTTCCTCCTAAGGACTGTGAAAACAGCCTTGTTCCTAAAAAGGAGTTTTGACAGGCCCACAAATAGAAAAATACAGAAAAATATTTCTGTCCTTGCACAGAGCATGCCATACTGAAAGCATTTGTGAAACAGGTGTTCCTATTACACTAAACTTTAGACTCTGTGTATTGATACTAAGCTAAGGGAGGAAGTGATGCATGCTAAAAGCACAGATTTTAGTGTGATAATAAATAAAGCATTTTTTTTGGATTAAGTTTATCAACTGCATGTTTTATTTGCATTATTTAGTGGGTTTTAACAAAGGAAAGATTTTAAAAGATCATATGAACCTGAATTGCACTGCTTATTGCATCAAAAATACCATATTTAAAACACAGTAAAACCTGTTTTTAATTGCCTATTGATACATATATTAATTTTATAAATGGTATTTGCATTTGCAGAAACCCAGACAGAGATAAGGAAAAACATGGCTGCAGTAGAAAGGAATTATCTCTCTGAAGGATGAGGAAGGGATACAGGATGGAAGAGTACAGTAAGTTAGCACTAGTTCCAAATGCATGTCCTTCTTTGGGCTACCTCTTTGCGCCCAGCCTTGGGCTACCTTAATATTGTCCCCCTTCTGGGATAGTCCTTAAAACATTGGAAGATGGTTGTGAAGAGTTTGGAATAGTTCAGGCTGGTGTCCCAGCTTTTGCTGGGGTCGTTTTCCTCCATACTCGCATGGATATGGCAGCAGATTCAAAGGAATAGTGAGGGCCTGGTGGCTTAAGGAAAATGCTGCGGAATCACAGCTTTTGCAGAAGGAATGGTTTGCTTCCAGCCACATTGGAGCAGTGGCAATGCAAGTTCACACGTACCTGCAAAAGCAGCGTACACATAACTGTATCTCTTTGAAAATATCCACTCCCTCTGAAGAAGTTGACATTAAGATTTTCCAGGATACTTATTTAATGACTGGTGCTGACCTCTAGTGGCAACAAAAGCTAAATTCGCTGATTCCCAGCTAAATCAAGCTCTATGGCAGTGACTGTGTGTTGTACGTATTCTGAATGTTTTGGGTGCTAGCGATGCCCATAATAGCATATTATTTCTGCTGTAAAAGTAACATGTCCACATTTATCATATCAAATGTAACTTCAGGGTGTGGAACTGATTAACTTTCCACCAAAGTCCTAGGACAGGATATTCTCCCAGTAAAATGCAATCACTTTGCTCCTGACTACAACAGAGTTCCTTCCTTGGAGATACTCTGCCAATATCCAGACTGAGATGTGCCTAGCAATAGTGTCTGCCAATGATCTCCTTGGGTTTATATACTGAAATCAAGTCATCTTCTCAGAAGTCTTAAATAGCTTCTTAAAAATGTGCCTCTAATAGAATGAATTGCTCATGTTCAGTCATATTTAATATACTGTGTATGTAGTATATTAAATATATAATAAAAATGATACAGGAGAACTGGAAAAACAAGTCAATTCTTGTATGACTAATGACATGATATGCCATCTAAGTGCTTAAGTATCTTATGCAATCTATCCCTTCTCTTATGTGAAAACAAAACATAGCAATTAGAATGCAAAAAAAAAGTGAGAGTATTAATTTCAAAACTCTTGCTTCGCTACACAGATCAGACAATCAATCACTGGCCTTTCTTATTATGGCCATAACTGAAAAAAAAAACATTGCTCTCTTCCTAAGATGCAAATACTTGCATAAAAATGAAGATTTTGAGAAAAAAACCCTCTGTACAATACACTTCGACTTAGCATTGTCTTGCCTAAGGTGAAAACTGTCTTAACTAAAAATTTATATTAACCAAAAAAAAGCCTGCCTGCCCCAGAAGGCCATAATAAATAAATGATACATTATTAATGTGAAAAAAATATACAGACTGCAAATGCAATTCCTATATATGTGAGAAAGTTCATTAGCTCCAGATCAGGAAAATACAAAACACACACAGGAAAAACTGAATGCTACATAAGATACCATATATACAGAAGTTCCCTGTGACTCTCCAGAAAAAAAAAAAAAAGAAATTTCTACCACTGCAATAATGAGTTATGTTATGAGTTATGAGTAGAGATTTCTACCACTGCAATAATGAGTTATGTTATGAGTTATGAGTAGAGCACAATGACGAGTGCAAACTAAGAGAACAAAATGAACATAGGGTGTACTGCCTCTCCCCAAACGATGGCTCTTATTTCAATGGGGCACTTGCCCTGAACAGACCCCTGTCTTTGACTAGATCAGAACCACAGCAACAGCAGCCAAGAACACACACAGTGCAGATAAGGGAGAACAAGACTACAGATAGAAATTAGCTTTTCCAGACAGAGTCTACAAGTCTAGTAAAGTCCAGGATATACAGAAATATGTTACAAGACTACACATGGTGTCGTGGTGCGTTGCGGAGCACCTGGCAGACTCAGACGCTCTGGAAGAGCCATGCAAGACACAGAGTCTGTCGACCTAAAAGAAGGTTGGTGTCTGCAAACATCAAAGCGTCTGCCCTCATGGCGTGCAGATTTTGAGATCACAGAGGCAAGCGTGGACAAGGCTGTGCAGCTGGAGACAAAGAGGCATCAGAAAAAAGACTAAAGCAAAAGGCATCTGAAATTAAAGCAGCATCATCTGAGCAATCTCTTTTCCCCACGAGGACACTCGAGGAGAAGGAGAGGCTGGCAGCAGGTGGTAGCAGGCGCATGGTGTAGTTCTGGAAAAGGCAGCTGCAGAAAAGCTGATGAAGAAACGGGGCTTTGAGACGTAAGGATGCATGGGGCAGGACGTTGTGTTTGAGATGTCCTGAAGAGG
>VZSG01001144.1:121346-140187 GCA_013398315.1 Nothoprocta pentlandii | reverse complement strand
AAAAAAAAAAAAAAGAGGATTTTCTCTGAAACATACTGCTTATACTTTTGTTTTAAACTTCACTTTTATAAACTCATGTTTATCTCACAAAATGTGTTAATAACAATGCATCTTCATATAACTATGGTTAACTAGTCATCTACCAAATAGTAGATCATCATACCCAAATAGTTAACAGGTTACGTTGGTTAATTGTGCAGATCTGTACAAACCAGTTTGACTAAAGTACAGGAAACCAAGCACCACACTGATTATCTTCAAATAAAAAAATACTGAAACACATCTGAAAGAACAGCCTTTATGTAAAATGGTTTGTTTTTCACATTATTCACATTATCCAAACTAGAACAGAACATTAGAAATAAAGTCTTGTGCAATTCCCTATCTGAGATTTTTTTTATTAATAAATATGAACAATTTTAGTAGAAAATTTTATTGAGAAAGTTATTATTTAGAGGTATCTCAAGGTATTCTATCTCAAATAGAAATAATATATTAACTCAACTACATGTCAGGAAAATTATATAATTCAGCAACAAAATGTATGTGTTTGTAAACATATGTTTGTGTAAATATAAAAATAAAAGATGCAACTGCTGTTAGGTTGAGAAGAAAATTTAAAAATATAGTTAAAAAGCAAAGGTTAGAACTCAAAATAAGTTAGAAGAACCGTTATATTTGAGATCTCTATTTTCATATGTAAAAGACCATAGCAAGGCTAACAAAGTTAAATGCAGAATCGGCCATTCAGACTTTGTTTTAGAACGTTGGAGTATTTTCCCCTTTCAGAAGTAAAACTGGAAAACTCCCTATGCTTTTCTGAATAATTCTGTTTTTTTTTTTTTTTTTCATTTTCTCCTAGAATGCTAGATTTATGAGGGACTAAGAAATAGTTAAATATTGTCAAGTAGATACTCATTTGTGCTTCTGACTGGCATGGAAAATAGATTTGAACATTTTTTATTGTAGTTGCTATTCCCAGAGTGAATCTGGTGGTCCAATTTGAATTTGAACCTTCAAACTCGATATTACCAAATGAGTTATAGGCAGCTTTTTAAGGCTAGTGAATAACTAATGAATTAATTTTAAATGTGTTAAATGCTGGAAAAGGCATTTCATGAAAATTAACTGACATCTGTAAGGTAATTTATAATGCATTATGTTAAGCTCTACGTTTTAATTTTTTTTTTTTTTTTTTTTCTGTATTGAGTGCTTACTTTAAATAGCCACTCAAATGTATTTGAAAAAGACTAGTAATCTTGCTGGCATGCATTCTTCTCCATAAACTATGTCATCTACCACAGCAATTTTCATAAGTATCCAAACACACCTGTGTACAGAGAAGCAACTTGGATGGTGGAACGCTCATTATTAATGAAAAATAGAGGACGGTGGTTCAAGTCAACACTGATTCAGGAAAACATTTGGCAAAAACATTGACTCTAGTTCAAATCAATGGGAGTTTGCAGTTGGAGATGTAAAAGGAACCTTGCTTAAAAACATAAGTTTAAAAGCAACAGAGTAACTAGATGGTAAGAGGATATTCAGATTCAGAAAGACATACAATGTATAAGGTGATAAAAGATGATTTCTAGACACTGCTTAGCTGGCATAGCAATGTAAAGCTCCAGATGAACAAATCATAGAAGACTTTGCAAGACAAGCCCTTGTAGCATCTTGACATAAACAACAGTTCAGCCTCCTAGCCTTCTCCTCAGCCCCATTGGCCTGAGTGAATGTTAGACTGGACCATTAATAAAACGGTCCATTGTAACAAAAACTTCCAGGTAGGAATGCAAATATGAAGGGATGTCATTATGACAAGAACAACAATATTTCAACTTCTTTTGTAACACTGAAGGAGAAAGTCTTCTACAGAAATCATGCTGTACCAACATAATACAATTTCTGAGAGCTATTGTTGAATATGCACATTGAATCTTTGTGTGGCTTATCTACTTATAGCTGCCCATATAGGATAAATAAGAGATAACTTTTTGATGTCACACCCGCTGAAAGACTTAATATTCTATAACTTCTGCTTCCTTAAATGTGCAATGAGCACACTGACATATTGTTGTACCTGAAGTAAACTACAATATTTTCTTTCTTTAAAGCACTGTGTAAGCCCATAGAATTGTTAGCTTCGCAGAGTTTTCATTGACTATACTAAGCTGAAAAGCTACTTATAACTCTGTCTATATTCTCTCCTTTAGCTGTGCATGTGCAGCAGGTCCTTGATAACAAGGCTGAGTCTTAGCATTCTGCCTTTTCTTCTGGCAATCACACTTCCCATAGGAAGAAAGATGAGGATAAGAAATTAAAGACAACAGTACTGAAGGCACTAGTGAATAAGGATAAAGGTTATTTCTTCACTTTTGAAGTAAACAAGAGTTAGCCTGCACTATTATGCATAGATCAATTAAACTAAAAATGTGCACTTTTCCATTCAATGAAAATACAATGTTTCTACTGTAGTAAAAATGTAGTGTTTTTTTCCCCACAAACTCTTCCAAAATCCTTTAATATTCTTTATTTATTGCCATGCTGTCTGTTCCTGCAATTTAATTCTCTAGCAGTTACACTCCCTGTATAATACATATATTTTTCTTTCCTATTCTTGATAAAAGTAGCAGAGATTTGTGAATAGGAAATGATCAGTGAGAAAAGAAAATAAGTATTGGATTATTCTACCCCTTGCAGTAAGTCTGCAGCATAAAACCTTAGCAGAGATATTTATTCAATGCGCAGTCTTCCTTTTGCCCATTTTCACTGTCTGCCTTTGTCATTACAGGCACCACTCTTCACCCTACTCTCCTACGCAAGTTATTACAAGCATCACATTGATCATCAGTTTGCGACTGGATCATTTTCTGCCTCAGTTTGCTACTAGGTCATTTTCTGCCCCTTCACTGAGATCCTCAGTCTTCAAAAGTAAAATAGCCTATAACATAATTCTGAAGGTGTTTAAAATTCTCTTCATTAAAATAAATAAAAATTTCAAATCTGTGAGAAAAAAAATCTTATCTACCTTCCCCATAATCACCATTTTGTTTCTTGCAAGAAAGGATCATTATTGTCTACTCCTCCTGATACTTTGATATACTCTACTAGGATTAATGTATACAGTGAAAGCAGGGCTCAGGATTCTGATTTCAGAAGGCAAATATTGGAAGTGAGAACTTTTTTTCTAGATATGTCTCCATCAACAACTTTACAAGTACAGATACACTACATAATTTTGACAGATTGCATCAATTCAACCTCTCACATTTTTCATCATGAACAGCGTCTAGTGTAAGAATCTGGATGGAAAACAGAAAAAAAAAGTAGGAACAACCCCAAACATCAGTACAGATTAGGGGTTGATCTGCTGAAAAGCAGCTCTATGGAGAGCGATTTGGTAGTCCTGGTTGACACCAAGTTAACCATGAGTCAGCAGTGTGCCCTCGTGGCCAAGAAGGCCAATGGGATCCTGGCCTGCATCAGGAGGAGTGTTGCCAGCAGGTGGAGGGAGGTGATTCTGCCCCTCTCCTCAGCTCTGGTGAGGCCGCACCTGGAGTACTGTGTGCAGTTCTGGGCTCCCCGGTATAAGAGGGACATGGAGCTTCTAGAGAGGATCCAGCGGAGAGCCACAAAGATGATTAAGAGAATGGAATAGCTATTGTACAAGGAGAGAATGAGTGAGATGGATCTGTTTTCTCTGGAGAAGAGAAGGCTGAGAGAGGATCTGAAAAAAAATGTATAAGTAGATGAAGGGGGAATGTAGGGAGGAAGGGGCCAAGCTCTTCTCAGTGGTGGCCAGTGACAGGACAAAGGGAAATGGGTGTTAAGTTGAAACACAGGAAGTTCCATCTCCATGTGATGAAGAACTTCTTTCCTGTGAAGGTGATAGAGCCCTGGAACAGGCTGCCCAGGGAGGTTGCGGAGTCTCCTCTGGAGGTCTTCAAAACCCACCTCGGTGTCACCCTGTGCCTCGTGCTCTAGGTGTCACCGTTGGAGCAGGGGATTTAGACTAGATGATCTCTAGAGGTCCCTTCCAACTTCAACCATTCTGTGATTCGGTGAAAAAATGAATCACTGTATTCTTGTATAGTTTTTTCTTTTGATTAAAAATATATGCTTAACTCAGGAACACAGATCAAGTAAAATTTTTCTCTGATTGTGAAATGAAGATTTTTCTGTTTTCTACCACTAACCGTCTTCATCATACAATTGAAATTGTCAAAACTTTCAGTCAAAAGTATCTAAAATTAAAGCTTTGATATAACAAAGTTTTGTACACTTCCTTATCCAAGGGGGTCTATGCAGGCTGAAAGCCTTTGTAACTCTTCCTAGGGGTACTCAGGATAATGGGTATATTATTCAAGCCTCTGTTTATTCATAATTGTTTAAAAGTGTTATATGAAATATATAAGGCATTCTATCTCTAAACAGAGGAAATTGATTATGGTATTTCAAATAGCACTATTGAATAATTAAAGGTAAATGGTGCTAAATGGTAAAAGGTAAATCTGAAGATATATTCATCTAAACATAAATAATGCTGCCCAGGGAGGTTGTGGAGTCTTTTTTTCTGGAGGTCTTCAAAACCCGCCTGGATGCCACTCTGTGTAACATGCTCTAGCTGTCCCTCCTTGAGCAGGAAGGTTGGACTAGATCATCTCTATAGGTCCCTTCCAACCTTAAACATTCCATGGTTCTGTGAAATATTCTCCTTAATCAACAAAACTTGCTTAGTTTTCTCCCTCTCCTCTCCTCTCCTCTCCTCTCCTCTCCTCTCCTCTCCTCTCCTCTCCTCTCCTCTCCTCTCCTCTCCTCTCCTCTCCTCTCCTCTCCTCTCCTCTCCTCTCCTCTCCTCTCCTCTCCTCTCCTCTCCTCTCCTCTCCTCTCCTCTCCTCTCCTCATCAGAAGAAAAATCACGCTAAAAATGTTATTGAACAAATGAAGAAGTTCGGCATTCCTCTGGGGATTCTGGACGTGCTCCAGACATCACTAGACTCTTTAGGTGTTGGTGAAACATATTTTTCTGCTTTTCTTCTTTTCTTCATTTTCTTCTTTTCAATGTCAGAATAGCATCTTTTACCTTCCTGGTATGGTAATGGTAATGGTAATGTGGTGATGTGGTAATTAGTGGTGCTGAGTCCAGTTGGAGGCCTGCAGTCAGCAGTGACCCCTAGGAGTCAGTCCTCTGTCCAGTCCTGTTCAATTTATTCATCAACGACCTGGATGAAGTGAAAGAGTGCTCCTTCAGCAAGTTTGCTGATGATACCAAGCTGACATGAGTGGCTGATACCACAGAGGGCTGTGCCACCATCCAGAGGGACCTGGACAGACTGGACAACTGGGCAGTGAGAAACCTCATGTGATTCTACAAGGGCAAGTGCAAGGTCCTTCACTTGGGGAGGAATAACCGCAGACACCGGACCAGGCTGGAGACTGAACTTCTGGAGAGCTCTGTGGAGAAGGACCTGCGTGTCATGGTGAATGACAAGTTGACCATGAGGCAGCAGTGTGCCCTCATGGCCAAGAAGGTCAATGGGATCCGCGGGTGCATTAAGAAAAGCATCTCCAGCAAGCTGAGGGAGGTGATAGTTTCCCTCTACGCAGCCCTGGTGAGGCCACCTCTGGAGTATTGTGTCCAGTTCTGGACTCCCCAGTACAAGAGGGATGTGAAGCTGCAAGAGAGAGTCCAGCACAGGGCTACAAAGATGATCATGAGTCTGGAACACCTGCCCTATGAGGAAAGGCTGAGAGAGCTGGGCCTGTTCAGCCTGAAGAAGAGAAGGCTGAGGGGGAACCTGATCCGTGTCTTTAAGTACCTCAAGGGAAGGAGTGAGAAGGATGGTGGCCAGCCAGACACCAGTGGTGGCCACCAATAGCACTAGAGGAAATGGACACAAACTGAAGCATCAAAAGTTCCACAGGAACTTGAGGAAGGAATTTCCTGGCAGTGAGGGTGACAGAGCATTGGAATAGGTTGCCCAGAGAGGTTGTGGAGTCTCCTTCCCTAGAGATCTTTAAAACCCGCTTGGATGCAGCCCTGTGCCACATGCTCTAAGTGACCTTGCATATGCAGGGGGTTAGACTAAATGATCTCTAAAGGTCCCTTCCAACCTTAAGGATTCTATGATTCTACGGCTCCTCGAGCTGCTTTACTTTCTTATTTTTTTCTTCTTCTTTTTTAGGAATTTCTATAGTCTATATGTAGAAATTTTTTATAGATATGAAGACAGAGAAGAACACTGATTCATCTTTTCACCTAAGTATAATAAGTAATTCTTCCAGCTCATCAAACTACTAGTACTGAATCTTCCCTAAATCTTTTATGCACAATTTGCATAGTTTCACATCTAGTATAAGTATAATGTGACACAGTATGAAAGTACCTAGATGATCCTTTTAACAACAAAGAACTGAAAACAATGTCTTGGCATAAACCACTTTAGAGATGCAGAAGGAAGTTGAACATCTGTCTAACAAAGCAGGAATAGGAATCTATTCAAACGTAAGTTGGTAGGGCTTGGTCCATCAGGAGGTTAAATAGTTTTGGAAGATATCTTGCACCCAGTCCCCATTACCAGGTCTAACTAGCTATGATAGGAGAGGATATATGTCTGTAAAAATGTAAAAAAACTTTACCATAATCATATTCCATTTTCCTTAATGTAACCAGTTTACATGAGGTGGTAGAAATCTAGCACAAAATAACTGGCACAAAATTCTACATGAAAAGATGAATTAAAAAATGAGGAAAACTCATGAAAATTAAATTAAATTTGAATTTGCATAGTGAACTTTTGGATTATAAGACTGAATGTATTTTAAGAGTTAAATCAAAGCAGAGGTATAAACACATAAATTCCATAATGAATGGGACTGGATCTCTAAATTTCAGATCTTGCTATAAATAACTGTTTTTTTTTTTAATACTCATTCATTCAACCATCATTTCTACTTAAATATGAAAGGCAAAGGGACAGCAAGAGGAAAAGAAAAAGGACATACTCAAAGATATTACAAATTGCTACAAAGTTTCAATATAAATATCCTCAAGTTTAGTTTATCTATGCCATTTAAGTAGTATATTAAAATATAGTACCTTATAACACATGCATACAGCCCGCTGTCTTGTACTACTGTAGGCCGAAACCAAATGGAGTCTTCTTCTTTGCTCATTCTAGTTCCATCAAAAGCTATAGGTTCCTCGAAATCTCCAGGTCCAGAGCTTTTGTACCACATCAAACTGAGTCCAGCACTTTGGGCTAGGGAGTAATTAGCTCTAATATATCCATAAAACAGTGCACATTTTATACGAACAGGTTCTCCCACTAGAACTTGATATTTCTTGTAATCCACAGACCAGTCAGTGCATCCATCAGCTGAAAGAGGGAAAAAAAAATGGATTACTAAAGTTTTAGAGAGCACACATCAGAATAGTTATACAGCAAGCATATGAAATCTATGTCCATTGAGTGACAAGTAGTGCTCTTTGATCACTCGAAAATTAACTGCATTTCCACACTGTTAACATCATTTACTTTCCTATGCGGAACAGAGCTATTGAGAGAATTAGTGGTAAATCTTGATAATTTCTGAGATAATGAGCAATTACTCTTTTTTGTCTCTTGTGGAACCCCAGCATGAATTGTTATAAAATATTGGAATCAAATTAGTGCAACACTGAGGCCATGTTGTACACAGAGTGTCATAATCAGTGAAACACATTAATTAAAAACCTTCAGGGCAACAATATCAATGAAAGAAGGGAATAATTTTGTCTCGAAAGACATGAGGACAAGGAGCTGTGCCTTGAAGCTGGGAATGTGAAAGTTTGTTTTCGATCCAAAGGAGAAGAAGAAACTGTCTTAACAGTAAGAGCAGTTAAGTTCACTATTTAAAAAGACAGTTCTGGGAAAATGGCTGAAGATATTTTTCATGGATTATTCATGAGCAATTAAGAATTAGAATTAAGACTTAGCATTCCTGACTTTCCAGAAGTACATTACAAATTAATTAAAATGTTTTATATATTTTTTTTTTCTGACTCAGCTAGCAGTAATTCTAGAATAATTATTCACCTGTTTAATATAGACCAAGTTGTCAATATGGATCAATATAACTCCTAATAACTGCTCCTCAAAAGGAATTACGGGATTTTTTTTATAACTATTTTTAATAAAAAGAAAAGCACAAAAAGAATGCATATAGTTTCTACAATGTGTTTTTAGCCTATCTAAAGCTTAAATTTTGTTGCAAAGGAGTTTAAACGGTGAGAATTCATTACTACTAGCTGTTGTTCAGCTTGAGCTGGTTATTCAACCTCCCACTCCCATAGGCTAAATATACTCAGTATATACAAAGGACAATGTATTTTATGCTAAAAAAGATAGCTATGTTTGCCCAAAACATTTGGTCTTTGAAGTGGTCATTCCCTTTGTGATTTTAAAAGAACTTAGTTTAGGTGAGACCATCAACTTTATGGTATCTAACATATCTAAGATCATGTGACGTCTCTTACCGTAGATCCTTTTGAATACTAATATTAATGGAAAGTTCAAGCTACTACTCTTAAAGATTAAGCAGTATTACCATTTTAAAAACAGAAAATGTTCCCATCTCTTATTTTGAGAGAAAAGCATGGCACTTAAAAGGGATTTTTAAGATTTTTATGTGGATAGCACCACAATACTCATCATACACAATGAAATATGAGACAAACATATTTATATTATATACCACTGCATACATAAGAACCTAAGACAATACAATACTGAAAGACAGAAGAAAATAGTAGAACCATTACAGTCATTTCATAGAGTGAACAGAATTCATATACTGAAATATTTCATATAGCCTTGGAGTGTTTTCCTTACTTTAAGGCCAGAAAAGAATCTACGGCTCTGTTCCAATATTCCTATCCCACAGTCCCTAAAATCAACATTCAGTATCAGACTCTAACAAGAAACAAGATATTCCTGCAGAAATTAAAGTGAATAGAGAAAAGATTATGCTATTAGCTTACCAATATGATTTAAGAAATGATCTTCCATTTATTTCAGAATATGTTTACATTTTTGATCATTTCATTTTTACCTTCCTCAAACAGCACTCTCTCTCTGATCAGATTCTATTTCATTCTACTTCTAAACGCTCAAGGCCAAGAATGAATTAAAATGCATCTCTAAGCAATGTTGATTCCATTATATAAGTTAGTTGTGGACTAGATGAGTGCACAGTGAGTGCTTCAAAAATTTTGCACAAATTAAACTTTTAAAGTTCTTGAGTTTTAAAGAGAATGTGAACAAGAAATATTTAGCCATTCTATTTACATTAATGCTCTAAAAGACTAAATTCTAAAAAATCTTTCAATAGTTAAGTTGGATCATTTTTTATGGGAAAAAATACAAATCAAAAACTCCTTCTGCCTAGAATTGCATGAAAACTTCATATCACACTGTATAAACAACATTACTTTTTAATGTAACTATTTTCTACTTGTTAGTTTGTTGGCATACTGAATGCTCAGTATGTAATACCAGATGGCTTAAGAGAACAGCAACTCAAGCAAATATGAACACTGGCATGCCCATCATGCCATGGGATTCTATTGTTTGCTTTGCCTTAAAACTGAGATTTAGAAACAGATCCTCATTTACTTTTTGTGAAATTTAATTATCCATGACTTCTCTTTAAGATGTACAAAATCAGATAAGATGCAAGTAATGTGACATGCTGTTATCTGTCAGCTATAAAAGAGAATACAATGCTTTAAAGCATTGGACAAATTTATCTGGATTTTAGTTATCCAGTAGGCACTGAAACAATCCATATTCTTATATGATTGATGACCTTGGTTTATTTTTGCTATGCTAGCCATAACATTCAGGGATAATGTCAATAAAATATTTGTCCTCTTTTCAGTGTTATTTTTCAGTGAAGTGAACATGACGGTTTCTTTTCCCACTTGCAAAAATATTATACCTGTTTAACTCTGCCAGTATATACAACTGCATTAAACTTATCACAGCTGGAAGTTTTAATACCTTAAATATCTTGCAGGGAACACCTCACATTGTTGCCCAGTTGTCATGTCATGTCCTTAAAAATTAGATTATTGTAAATACTCAGAGGATAGGTATTAAAGAGGATTTGATACCGAACTGGGAGAAGTAGCTGATACCCCTGAGGGCTGTGCTGCCATCCAGAGGGACCTGGACAGATTGGACAACTGGGCGGTGAGAAACGTCATGAAGGTCAACAAAAGCAAGTCTGAGGTTCTGCACTGGGGAGGTATAACCCCAGACACCAGAACAGGCTGGGGATTGACGCCCTGGAGAGCAGCCCCTCAGAGAGGGAGCTGGGTGTCATGGTGGATGACAAGTTGACCATGAAACAGCAGTGTGCCCTCATGGCCAAGAAGACCAACGGGATCCTCGGGTGCATTGAGAAGAGCGTCTCCAGCAGGTCGAGGGTGGTGACTGTCACCGCTCTACGCAGCCCTGGTGAGGCCACATCTGGAGACTGTGTCCAGTTCTGGACTCCCCAGTACAAGAGGGATGTGAAGCTGCAAGAGAGAGTCCAGCACAGGGCTACAAAGATGATCATGAGTCTGGAACACCTGCCCTATGAGGAAAGGCTGAGAGAGCTGGGCCTGTTCAGCCTGAAGAAGAGAAGGCTGGGGGAGAACCTGATCAGTGTGCCTAAATACCTCAAGGCAGAGCCAGCCTCTTTTTGGTAGCGAACAGCAATAGGAGTAGAGGAAACATACACAAACTGAAGCACCAAAAGTTTCACAGGAACTTAAGGAAGAAATGAGGGTGACAGAGCTCTGAAATAGATTGCCAAGAGAGGTTGTGGAATCTCCTTCTCTGCAAATCTTCTCTGCAAAAACCTGCTTAGACACCATCCTGTGTAAAATGTTCTGGTGACCCTGCATGGGCAGGGAAGTTGGGCTACATGATCTCCAAAGGTCCCTTCCAACGTTAATGAGGCTATGATTATATAAATCTATGATAGTATGCCTGTACTATAATTGACACATCCTACTTATACTCCGTAAAAGGTGCACAGAATACATACACATTTTTTCAGTCTAGAAAAACTTGGATATATGGGAAACCTAATATGGATTTCCAAAATCGTTCAGGCATGGAAGGGTACTTTTTCAAAGATTAGTTGTATTTGTTAGATATTTTACATTTAGGCAAATATTTGGATTTTTCTACTGACACCAGATCCTTAAATACACTTCATAGTTAGATGTTAAGCACATGCTCCATTGTTTCGGAGATAGGAATAGACAAGGAAAAGTCTTAATAGTTATAATGTTAGTCTGCTCTTATCAATATCAAATTGACTGAGGGTTTTGTACTGAGTTTTACAGTTAAACTGTGATCCATTTCTACACTAAATTTTCTTATTTTTCTTTAATAAGGTTATTATCTAAAGAGAAAAAAATGAGTGTTTCCTTTCTTAGTTATATCTGCTGCCACAATACAATCAAAATATACATTTGTGCTGGCATAAAACTATGATGGGAAAAAATATAATCAAGACTTACCAAATGTTAGGCTTTCCCATCTTTATTTCTATTGTCACATCATCAAGCAGTCAATCACATTATTATTACCATTATTATTTTATAAATTGAAAAAAAAATACTCGAATAATTTGACAGCCTTGAAATTTCAGAAGTGCATTCAAATGAAAGTAGAACTGCATGCAAATGAATGGTTGTAGTCTCTGATCTCTATTTTCACATGCTGCCAATTATTGCTACACATAATAGCACTATACAGTGATCGGGATGAATATCATTCACTCATTTCCTTGAGTGATTTCCATGTATGAGGTAAACCACACTACATCACCGTCCTAATAATGAGATCGTTTTGCTGGATAAACAAGCTCCCTGCAGGCTGCATCTGGTGATAGGACCCACATAAAATATTTAACATTTCTGACAGGGTCTTCCCTTTCATTGTTAAGGATCATACACATCATTTTCAAGGGAAAATTCAGTACTGAAAAGCAGCAAATTGAGCTACTAACTCTTCAGCCCATTGCTATAACCCATCTTAGTTCAAAACTTGAATTCAATTTCTAGCTCTGAAAGATAATATAAGTCTCCACGTTTCCAAGGCATTTGTGGAAATCTGACTTCCTGATCTATCTAAACAATTTAGTTCTGGTATTGGCATTGGTTGAAAACAATTCCCCTAAAATATCCAGAACAGTAATTCAGTAACAGCACACTCTTCAAAATTTATTGTACTTATTTTCACATAAACCAAAAATTATTGGATTCATTTTTTTTTTTCATTTATGTGTGCTTTGTCTTCCACTCTTAATATCCTACAGAAAGGAGGTTTATTCAATGTCACTGAGTGCCTTCCATTTATTTGTCAGCCACTTCAAGTTTTTCTAAACATATTAGCCATTTGCAACCAAATTTGGCAGGGAAGATAAGATTATTTATTTGGTCTGTGCATCCTTTTAGTTGAAATAGAAGATGAACTCTAATGGGCATGAAGGCATAAAGAAAATGCCCTGTAAAGGCAACAAGCACTGTTAGCTGAGGAAAAGAATCACAGAATCACACAGAATCACAGAACGTTCAAGGCTGGAAGGGACCTCTAGAGATCATCTAGTCCAACCTTCCTGCTCAAGCAGGCACACCTAGAGCATGTGGCACAGGGCGGCATCCAGGTGGGTTTGGAAGACTTCCAGACAAGGAGACTCCACAACCTCCCTGGGCAGCCTCTTCCAGGGCTCTGTCACCTTCACAGGGAAGAAGTTCCTCCTCACCTGGAGAGGGAACTTCCTGTGTTTCAACTTATACCCATTACACCTTGTCCTGTCACTGGCCACCACTGAGAAGAGCCCCTTCCTCCCTACATTCTCCCTTCATGAACTTATACATGTTAATCATATCCCCTCTCAGCCTTCTCTTCTCCAGGCTAAACAGGACCAACTCACTCCTTCTCTCCTTGTATGATTGCTATTCCATTCCCTGAATCATGTTGCTCTCCGCTGGACCCTCTCTAGAAGCTCCACGTCCCTTTTATACTGGGGAGCCCAGAACTGCACACAATACTCCAGTAATAATACTGGTGTATCATGTTGTATAGCAGATAGCAAATTAATTAATCTCTTCCATAATCTCTTATTATCAAAACTGCTTCTGAAAACTCATTCTATTCTCCAGTAGGCTTGTTTTGGAGATTATGGCAGAGATTGAGGATTTACTCATTTTGGAATAGCAGCTGCACTTTATGCCTTTATGCTCTTTCCTCCTATGATAGGACATGGGGTAATGGCCATAAGCTGAAACACAGGAAGTTCCATCTCCAGGTGAGGAAGAACTTCTTTACTGTTAGGGTGACAGAGCAGTGGAACAGGCTACCCAGGGGGGTTGTGGAGTCTCCTTCTCTGGAGGTCTTCAAAACCCACCTGGATACCACCCTGTGCCACATGCTCTAGGTGTGCCTGCTTGAGCAGGAAGGTTGGACTAGATGATCCCTAGAGGTCCCTTCCAACCTTGAATATTCTGTGATTCTGTGAACTGCATAGGCAATTTTCTGAATATCAGCTGAATCATAATAACTAAACATGTGGCAGCTCTCCACTTGCAGTAAAAATAAGGCAATTCAATAGAGTAGTTCACAATACACAAGGATTAAAACTAATCGAATTATCACAGATGCCATACAGAGTGCAAACACCTTGCTGCTGTTGCGGTAGAACAGAAATCTCTTTAAGCTGCAGTAATATGACTATGTGACTGGGACCATTTGGAAATGGAACTAATAAGTGCTTCAGAAGAACTGAGACCCAAATAAATGCTGTTTATTCCAACCAGATTTTGAATCAAAGTATATTTGGCCTTTAAAAGTGCAAAGATTAAAAGCTCTAGGATATAATTAAGTACAGGTAGCCATGAGGTTGCTGCCATGGTACATACTAGAAATTACATATTTCTGTTTATTAATCTGTTCTATACCACTTCTTCGGTTAAAATACTGGTATAGAATTAATATACTGAAACTGTGATTGTGAAACACTACTTCTACCAAAGCATGCTATCTGCATCAAACTCCTATTGATTATAGGGACTATTCAGAACCTAGAGGTAGTCCTATTAGACACAAATTATAGACATTTAACTACTTAAAGCAAAGTCTGATATGCATTTCTATCTATCTGCACAAATAAATAGAAGCTAAAATGTCATTTTTTGTCTTTTTTTTTTTTTTTTACAGTGTTCCTGGCTAGGAACACAATGTCAATATTTGTATCGATATATTCATCTGACACATACAATGTACCTTCAGAAATCCATCAAATAAGGCTTTGGTGATTAGTGTGTTTTGGAATGTTCTATGACCTTTTAAAGCCTTGAGGAAAGAATAAGCGATTGTACCTGCAGGCAGAGGTAATGCCTGCTCCATGGACAGATGTGATGCTCATAGCTATACTGAGACAGTAACTGAGACAGTACGGATTTTCCCATGTAGGTTAGGCCAGGATTCGCATGGCACCACTGCCAAATTGTGGTAAATAATGATTAAAACAAACAAACAAACAACCCCACCCCTTCCACATAGCTGTCTCTTCAGCAGGAGGCTTTAAAATGTAGTTGTCCTTTTAACAGAAAAAGAAAAAAATACATATATAGATACACATATATATACATTGCTATATGTTGTATGATTATTTGTCTTAACAAGCAGAAAAACTTTCCTGCAAATATAAGTGAAATAGATACATTTTGGTGTAATATTCTCTGTGTAAGCTACAAGTGTCCAAGGTGCAAAAAGGGACAAATTTTCTTTTTCTTTAACACGTCCTTTTTATTTCAGGAGTCCTTTAAAATTTCTGTGTGAAGCCATCAACAGCAAAAGCAATTCTTGTTATTACCCAGCAGCTTCCTATCAGCACACAGTGCAGCATTTGGGACCATAACAAGCAGAAAACACATACTAACCAAATAAGAAACCAAATGACTACCAAAAGTGGAATAAGGAAAAAAAAATCATGCTGTGTTTTACAAATTGCAGGAAAATCTTCCAGACACATGGAACACAGGGATTATTTGACATCTATCTCCTAAACAAAGACCGTATTTGCTTATGAAACAAATATTCATTGCAACCGAGGAAGTTTTAAGGATATATGTTCTTTTCTTGCGGATACTACCAACTACAAAATGTGGTAGTTTAAAGCCAATAGGAACCGCAGAAAGACTTTGCAAGGAACAACAATATTAGGTGAACTTTAAAGAGAAAATACTAAGTACAGTAAATCTACACTCCAGGGATTATAAAAAGTCATTATAAATCTGTTTGTACTTTTTGTTCATTTCAGATGAACTCATGTTATTATAGCATCTGGCATTTTTGCATTTTCCTTCTTTCCTTTTTTTTTTTTTTTTTTTTTTTTNTTTTTTTTTTTTTTTTTTTTTCCATATTAAGTCTGAAAGCTAAAGCTTGCAAAAGATATTACATTTTGTAAATCTTTGCTCCCTGGCTTGACATTTCCTCTGTTCCCACATACCATGTTTGGCACACTTGAGACAGCTTACCAAGGAGAAAGAGGCCACCAGAGTAATACAGTAGTTGAGTACTTTAATCTCATTAGGTAAAGGAAATGAAAATTATTACTATTTGAATTTGAGAAGAAAACTTCGCTCCTTTCACTGAAGCTTACTTTCAAGATCAGCATGAATACTTTGGCTGAAGTGAATCTAAAGAAATCAGAATGGATTTAATTAAGAAATCAAATCTTGTGGTATTCAAATGAAAAGTTTTCTTATGTGCCTTCATGGATCAGGTGATGTGCCTCACTGCAATGAATTTCTAAGTCACAAATCAGAACATCAGAGCATTTCCCTTTACCTCTCTATGATTTGCCCCCGAATGTATGCAAAAGAAGAAAAAATAAGGTGAAGAGAACAAGACAATGCCCTTTCCAAATTATCTTACATTTGAATATATTTCACATCCTGATTCAGTGAATATAACAGAAATGGGATTTTTTTTTGGAAAGAAATACCAAGAATATTTTCCAAAGGAAATGTCTGTCATCTCCAATTCAAAGAAAAGTTTTTTATATTTAATTTTTTTTTTTATTCTGGTTGAACAGACAGAGACAATATTTACTTTCTCATGGGACTGCATTTCTGTATTTTGCCATAAGGCCTTGGCAACAGCCAGTCAGGTCAAATGGCTCAAGTTTTCCATAAACATGATAGTCATCTCACACAAAATCCTTGCAGACATAAAACATCCATAAATGATGGAAAATATTTAAAGAAGTGGGCAAAGAGTTCTCAGCAATAAGAAGTGTTTAGGCTTCAGACATCTTAATCACAATTTTCAAGATAAAAAGGAAACATAATTTTATGTTGATTTACTTCAAAAATTGCTTTAATTCACTTCCAGATGAAATGCCACAAATTGGGTCAAACTTACTTCAAAAGTTATGTTTCTGCTTCCAATCTGTCTGAGGGACCTGTCCTGTTCCATGTAATGTTGCATACACCCATTTAAAATTCAATTATTACAAGCAGGAATGACCATCAAAAATATATTCAATTTTGTTTCAAAAAGAGTCTTTCACTATCTGTATAATTATAAGGTTGCATATAAGACAGACATACTGAATCCTTAGTGACATTTCTCAAGGCCGGAAAGAGAATTCAGCACAGTGGTGGGCTCCTACTTCATTTTTTTACCTGTGTTCAGCCTGCATGTTGAACATTTGTAGTATATTCACAGAGCATTCATCCCATTCCTGTTTTTGTTGCTAATCATCCAGAGAGAAGTGTCTTCCTCCTCAGTGTGACAGTTAGGCTGGTAGATGGGAAATCATCTGCTAGGAATAGCTAGCAGATAGCTGACAGCTAGTCCAAGAAAAAAACACCGGCTAGTAGATACAGTTATCTCTAAAGGCAGAGAAATTTGTGCATCAAAACTGGGATGAAATTTAAAAACTTGACAGGTTTTAAAGATAACCTTGACATCAAAAAAGAATTTTCAGATTAGGACTGGATGGTCTTTTTTTATAGCTGTCATCTTTCCTTATACTATGCACAACAGTTAATGTCATAATCAGGCAAAATCCCTGTGTTTGAATTGTTTTCATTTCTCCTAAATAAGTAACTGTTTGGAATCATTTGAAAATTCTCTAATGCAAAAAAAATAAATGGAAGTGCCTATGTTATTTATAACTAAAATAGTCTACAGACTCATACTAAGTCATTCCAGTTACGGAAGGAATGAACATTTTTATAAAGGAATTCAATGAAATTAAAAAGGATTGTAAGAGCGCCTTATAACCCAAACATTCTACTGACAGAAACTTTTATTGAGTGATGCTTCTCTCTGATCTCTGCACAGGCTTTATACTACCTCAAAGGCACTAAGGTAAAGAAAACACTGGTATATTTTTCAAGATAAGGTCACAGGGCTGAAATAGTTTTTGATCTGTAATTGTTTAAAATTTCTTCAGGGATTGTTCAATTTAGTAGCTAATCCACCTTCCATCCACTCTCTGTCTCCCGCTCTGCACATATATGCGCACATAAACACACACTTTAATTATTAATGCTGAGTTCTGCTGCACTGAGTTGGGATTACTGATGAGACTGAAATTTCAGCACAACCTGGAACTGTGCAAGCCCAGGGTCACTGGAGTTATCACCTGCTGCTAGTAATGTATGAGAAGTAAAAACACAGACTGAGATTTATGCCAGAAGAAAGGAGAGGTGACTAAAGCAGACAAATAGGCATTGATCCCATCATCCACAGAGCCAGTAACTGAATTTATTCTGTTTATACATCCAAAGGGAGAGGGAGAAAGGACTAGTGCATGTTTCCTGCTAGAAAAAGGTAAACCTTCCTCTTTTTTTCCCCTCCCTAAAACAGTAATAACCTCCAAAAAGCGTTCATATTATCTCCCCCAAGCTCTCCTTTTCTAGGACCCATGATATTTAGGACACTTGAATTTAGAAAACTTTCAAATATTCAATTTATGCATTTGATTAATTTACTGTATCATTAGTGTGAGGTCTTCCTCCTTTATTTTCTTTCTAGAGAGGACTGTCATATCTGGTAGAAAGACATAAAGAGATACAGGACAGCCTAAAAGTACAGCATTCACTTTTGAATTTCTAACTATTCAAAAAGAGGAGATTTTACAATACAGAAGAGTGCAAAGTTCTTTGTGACAGCGAAGTTATTAATTTTGCCTGGACTTTCTGCAAATTCTGTTAATTCAAATTAAAATACATTCGGCACTCTAGTTTTGTGATTATGTGACTATATACACATGTATTCTGACTGGAGAGAAAAAAAAAAAGAAACGGCATATACTCATTTATAATGCAAGGCAAGGTGAGCTCACTTACCCTGACCTGAGCTACTAGGCATGTCAGCCCCTTATTAGTACAGTCTCCAGATTTGTCAAATTTTATAGAGCACTGGAACAGGTTTACAGGAGAAGTTGTGGAGTATCCTTCTGTGCAAATCTTCAAAACCCGCTTGAACGCAACCCTGTGCCACATGCTCTAGGTGACCTTGCGTGAGCAAGGGGAGTTGGCCTAAATGATCTCTAGAGGTCCCTTCCAACCTTAAGGATTCTATGATTCTGTGATTCTACATTGTGAGCAACTCTGTGCTAGTAAGAGTATGAAGACTGCAGTTCAGAGAGCTGCAAAGCTCACAACTGCCAGTGTTGGCATCTCAGGGCAAAGTATAATTTCTACTTGTGTTTTGAAGAGCAGCTCGGTTTCTGAAGTACTCAAGGAAGCTGCATTACCCTAGTTGCATTCTTTCTT
>VZSG01001144.1:70388-121341 GCA_013398315.1 Nothoprocta pentlandii | reverse complement strand
TTTTTTTTTTTTTTTTTTTTTTTTTAATGCCATGCACCCTTCATCCCTGCCCCTAGGTTTTGGGTCAAGTGTCATTTGTTTCTCCACTTTACAGTAATAAATTAGTGCTATACCAGGAACTCAGAATGTCTGCTCACATGGCATTTTTGCAGCACATTAACCAAGCAGTAGGAGAAATCATGTGTGTCTCCCAGTTGACTTGTGAGTCTTGTTTTACACTTGGGATTGTAAATGGACTAAGAAATACTATTTATCAAGCTTTCCCTCAAGACAGTCTTCTCAATATGAAGGAAAATTTGTGTTTGGTAATAAAATTGACTCCAGCTGAGCAATGCTTCCTACACTGCTGTGTTGCTATGTAAGTAAACTTAGCTCTTATAAGGGTCATCAGCAGTTTAATTATCACCTTTCTCTAAGGTTTGACCTTTAGTGGCAGTAAAAATACCTGAGGAAAAAGTTTAATTATGCCTGTTGCTTAGCTATAGGAAATGAAGTTCCATCCATTCCATCATCATCAAGAGGTTATATGTCTATTGAAAAGATCTGACTAATATGAATGATCCTGAAGTCAAAGATTCCATTAGAAATCAATTTTCTTTCAGCCACTCTCCGAATTTAAGGTTAAAAAATTTCTATATGATTATTTTTGTTTATAAAAAGTCATAATATGATGTCCAGGCTAACAAACAGCGAGCCAGGATTAAGAAAACATAACATAAATATGTCCTGAAATGGTAACTGCTAACCAGATCTTTAATGTTGCACCAACCAAAAAAAGCAGCCAAAAAAATAAAACATATGACACACATATGTCATATGTGTGAACTTTGATGGAATTATACCTCACTATTTGGCATATGGTATATTATTTCACACGCATAATAAAGCAAGTGAAATTGGATGATACACGTAACTAGTAATCCCAAGATCTGCACAACACTCGCTCTCAAGAGCCTTGTCTTCTGTTTCCTCGGAAAAGATTCTGTGAATGATGAAAGAAGAAATATGGAAAGGCTGTTTTTAATAACAGGGATCAAATGCTCAAAATTAAAATGCAGGTCTCATAATTAATTTGAAACATTTCACATAATTACATATTTACTCTAAATTACATGGCTCTTTACTACTATAGAAATATTATGTTATTAGTTAAGGCTATCTTAAGATTTGCACTTAAAGCAGGATCAAAATCCTTCTATTTCATACTTCATCGATTGAATCTATTTTCCCAATTAAACACAATGCTCAGTGCAGAACTGTTTTTTTTTTTTTTTCCTCTCTTTTTTTTTCCCCTGGAAAAAAACATCTTTCACATAAAAATGAATAAAGAAATTGATCCCTTCTGGATTACTCCTTCAAATGTCAAAAATACTACTATTTTTCTTCTCAAATTTCACCATAATCTCACATTTCAAACTCACATTATGTGAACAGGGACATAACCACAGTTTGGACAGGCCAATTTCCAAAACACTTTATCCCATTAGTACATTAGAATCACCATGTAATATAGAACCAGAGACCTGAGAACTTCTATTTTTCTACTGTTCAGCGTCTCACCCTGTCTCTGTGACTAGGATGTATCTTCAAGTTTTTAAAGTGAGAGCTGCAGAGTCTTCTGTAAAGTTATCTGTTCAGTTCATTGAAATTCACTGTCTGTGAAATTGGGTCAATCTTAGTCATAATTCCTTTTTGAAGGAAAGTTGGAAAGGAAAACAAGAAGACAGTATTAAGTATGTAACCCTTAAGAATATTTGTATTTTTCTATTTGAAATTATTTTATTCTGTGTTCGCAATGTTGTGTGATAAAATGTAATTTTATGTAGGCTATCAATGTCAAAATTTTCTAGACATGAACACCTCTTTTCTTTGTGACAAAATGGCACATACAGTTGTTATTCATAACTAATTCAGAGTTTAACTGTACCCTCCTTCACAAAAATGTATTCCCAGGGAAATGCATTATCGAGTAAAAAATCTCACTAACTTTGCAAAGCTTTCTCCATAATGATTAGCTTGAATTGAAGCCTTAACTTCTCACTCAGGAGGGTCAAAACTCATGGAACACTTCATTTCTCCCCTCTCAGCACTGTTTTTGTCTAAAAAATGGAGAAGCTCAGCTTCAAGCACTGTAAAAAGACAAATCAATGAATGCCAGACATGCATTGAAGAGTTTTTGGTGGTGGTGGTGTTTTCTTTCCTCTTTGCAAAGGGGAAATATAATGTTTTTCTTTTGTTCTTTGAGAGATTTGGGTCAAAAGCTCCTCCCTTACAGGACACTCCTGTAAATCATATTCCAAAATTAGTTTAAACTTTAAATGCATTTGTGATCTGTTTACATCTACATTCATCTCTACATGCAAGTGTATCTCATTTATTGTCTCTTATCTTCAACAAGCAATTTGGAAGAGTTGATACAACCACCTCATATTCATCTCTTGTGTTTATCTGAAACGCAAAAGAGAAAAACAGCTAAAATCA
Source organism: Nothoprocta pentlandii (assembly GCA_013398315.1). Taxonomy (NCBI): domain Eukaryota; kingdom Metazoa; phylum Chordata; class Aves; order Tinamiformes; family Tinamidae; genus Nothoprocta; species Nothoprocta pentlandii. Next base: position 118,860 of record VZSG01001144.1, on the reverse strand, counting down.
TTGAGATGTATTTTAATGAATGCAATACATGGAACACTTTCCTTTTTGATTAGGTAAGAAAATAACATATTTTTAACATAATAATATGGTATTTTATTTTGGAATATTCTAAAAATCTAGCTGAAAGTGTACTTTAAAAAAAAAATAGAAACCAGCAGCACTGAAAATAATTGTTTCAAGCATTGATTATATAAGTAGGTTTCTATTAGGTAAGGCTAGCATTATCACAAGTAAAAGACCACATTACTAATTTTAATAAATCCCTGAAAATTTTTTTTATTTTGTTTTTGTGTCCCTAAATACGGTCATATCACATCACTCTGATATTCCTTTGAAGGTTTCTTTACTTTTATTAATACACCTGAGGTGTGCTGTACATCCACAGATAACCCTTATAATTTTCTTATAATTTCTAAGACAGCAGTGTCTGCACTTGTGATTCAGAGCACATATATGTTTTTTTCTTTTCCTTCTTTTTTTTTTTTTTTTTTTTTAATTGATAATGGGAAAGCCCACAGATTCACAGATTTCCCCTAGATAATAATTGACTTTTCCACGGTAGTTTTATTTAAACTTAAGTGTAGCAACGTTTAAATGCACAGTTCAGGTATTTGTTAAATGTCTGTTTATGAAAGCATGGCTTTTCTTCTTTCAAAATCCTAATTCCCCTGTTCTCCTAATTCCCACTCCCCTTCCAACCTTTCTCCAAGAAAAAAAAAAAAAAAAAGACTCTATGACTACACAGAATCACACAGAATCACTCAGAATATTCAAAGTTGGAAGGGACCTCTAGAGATCATCTAATCCAACCTTCCTGCTCAAGCAGGCACACCTACAGCATGTGGCACAGGCTGGCATTTTGAAGACCTTCAGGTGGGTTTTGAAGACCTTCAGAGAAGAAGTTCCACAACCTCCCTGGACAGCCTCTTCCAGGGCTCTGTCACCCTCACAGTTAAGAAGTTCTTCCTCACCTGGAGATGGAACTTCCTGTGTTTCAGCTTATGCCCATTTCTCATTGTCCTATCGCTGGCCACCAATGAGAAGAGCTTGTCTACTTCTTCCCTGCCTTCTGCCTTCATGAACTTATACATGTTAATCATATCCCCTCTCAGCCTTCTCTTCTCCAGAGTAAGCAGGCCCAACTCACTTAGTCTCTCCTCATATGAGAGATGTTCCATTCCCTTAATCATCTTAGTTGCTCTTCTCTGGACCCTCTCTAGGAGCTCCACATCCCTTTTATACTGGGGAGCCCAGAACTGCACACAGTATTCCAGGTGCGGCCTCACCAGAGCTTAGTAGACTCAGCTGAATAGACTACTAGTCTCCAAAAATCCATTCTTGGCAGCTGTTAAACAAGATTCAAGCTAGCCAGCTTGTCTGATTCAGAAAAAAAAAAAAAAAAAAAAAACAGGCAATAAAATCAACCTGGGGGCTCTTTTGTAGCCTCAATGCTACATGGTTATTCTGCTTCAAAACATTTAAAAATCCACAGATATGGATATATTACAGTAGATCTGTTTCACCCAGTGAGAAATAAATTAGCATCTTTCTAGAAAATGATGGTCTGTTGTGTACTTTGCCCTTTCTTCAAAGCCCATTCCAGTTTTCATTCAATTTTAATTCCTGCTTAGTTCTATTTTTCCAAAGAGTGAACAATTCAGGGACTGCAACTCTGAACTTCATGGTTTCTAGTTTGTGAAAAACTTATGTGTTCTAGTTGGTGTTCTTGCCAAGACAAATACAATGAAAAGACAGATTTTCATTATTAAGCCTGCTTTGTCAAATTCGGATTTTCAGAGACCCTGAATTCAGTAATAACATTATTTGTTATAAGAGATTAGGCAAAAAACTGCTAATTAAATCCCTGGACAACAGCCAAGCTATCACTGCTAAACAAGAGTTACCTGAACCTCAAACAGAGGCAAAAGGTGCTACTTTAAATACACGTCTCTATTTTTTCACTCCACCAAACCTTTTGGATAATGTGGTCATGAATCTGGGAAACACAATAGATTTTATGTTTTATTTTTGAAAACAGTTCATGATAGAGTTGAACTGAAAAATAAATAAAAAACAAGAAATCAACATAACATGATACCCTCAATAACATAAACCTAGCACTTCAGCAAATACATGCCCTTTAAAAGTTCTATATATTTCTGTGAGGCAAGGCCACTATATTGACCCTTCCAGTTGTACAAAAGTTTTCTTTTACAGTCTGTAAATTAATATAATTAGTTGATCGCTGATAATTCTCTGAACTACTGAAATACAACTACAATAGGAAAGGAAGCTTACACAAGGCTTGGACTGAACAGAGTGGAGGGGAAAAAAAAAAAAAGAAAAAAAACATTTTTCAGTGCCCTAAGTAACAACTCACAATTGCAAAAGCAGTGTGGAGTTGGCAACAAGAGCTAAAATATTGGAAAGAAAGTTAGAGGATAATTAAAAAAAAATTAAATATTTTGTACCAGTTTCAGCTACTACTAAAGCATTATTTTAACCTCCATCTATTTTTTTTTTACTTTCATCAGACTAATATAATAGCAGTAGACCAGTATAAAATCAGTTATAACGCACATTTTTGCATTATTTGCTGTCTTAAAACTTTTCTGTGACAAGCTGCCAGAAAATGAGTGTTCATCATCATTCTATCTTGGATCAAAGTCTACTTCATGACACTCATAACATCAAGAATTCATGATATAACAAAATCTGTATAAAGAATTCAGATGGAGAAATGGGATCATGCCTGGAGTCAGAGCTAACAGCCCAAAAATGCAATAATGTGTCTTTATGTTGCTGGGCAGCAAGTCCTTTTCTCCACTGGTTGCAGAATAAAATTTCTTAAAATCCCAGAAGAAAGATTCTTGGTTTTTGCAAGACCTATTTCCCCCAACACAGCCCCCTTGAATCAGGAGCGTAACACACAATTCAGTAAGTCCCATATTGCCATTGCCAGTAAGCGCCCTCAGCCTTTGGGCCAGCTCTGCAGAGCCTCAGGATGTGTCAGCTTTGAGCTGGGCATCTCATGGACGGACCTTTATAGGCTTTCTTTGAGCTTGTTTTGCTCTTACAGAAGTTTTCCTAATGGCAAAGTGGCTTCCGACTTACTCATTTCACTTTTGCGGAATACCATCTTACAATAGGAAGTACTAGTGAAAATATTTATATACATATAGATGTTGATAACAAGTAATTACTTTGGAATGCAACATGGAGTTGCAGACCAGTGAAAATACAACAAGACATACAAGTCTGTTAGAAACAGAGAGATGGCCCTAAGGAGAGTGTGGAGTGAGGAAGAAGAGGCCACCAGTATTGCGCTCCTCCAGGCAAAGAGGAGGAAGGCTTCATGCTATGATCGTCGTGCTCTTCCCAATGAAGGACACGGGGGCTGATGCTATGCCATGAGTCTCCCCAGCCCCATACACTCTGAGGCCATTGGCCTCAAGATACATGGTAATAGTGGAGGCATGAGACGGAGAGACATGGATGCTAGGAGGCATGTGTGTCACCATTAACTTTACTATTTAAACTGCAGTTTTAGCATTTTTTTTTCTGCTCCTCAGTAGCAATCTGATATAGATAATAATTTTTTCCAGTGACAATCAAATATACTATTAATGAAAAACAGCAATTGACAGCATTTACAAAGGTTTATACAGGTTACAAAGAGAGGTTGTGGAATCTCCTTCTCTGGAGATACTCAGAAACAGGCTGGACGGAATCCTGTGCCACAATCTCTAGGTGACCCTGTACGTACGGGGGAGGTTGGACTAGATGATCTCTAAAGGTCCCTTCCAACATTAATGATTCTATGATTCTATAAAACAACAGTCTTTTTCTCTCGAATATAGATATTGTACATCTGAAAGTTGCTAAACATACTGCAGAGGAAATAGCACGAAAGAGAGCACAACATGAAAACAACATCTCTTTTGATACAAAGAATGAACTTATTGTGATTTTTGAGATAGATTAAAAAAAAGTCTCTAAAATGCTGCAGCCTTTTCTTATTACCTATACTTTCCCTTCTATTTTCATTTGTAATGGGGATTCAGAATTCCGTAATATGAATACTTTTAATCATTTAGTTCCAAAATCTTATTACTCAAAGATAAGTGACAATCTACAGTCTGGGCCATTTACACAGCTTTTAAACAACAACATAAAATTAACAATGCATGTAATAAGCAAGTTTTTATCTGTATTCAATTTCCCTTTTACACAGGAATGATTAGCTCAATTTTCATAATTTCAGATGACAAGCTGTCAAAAATGTCCTTTATTCTTTCCTGATTTATCTTGAAAAAGCACTACCTCTCTCATATTAAATTACTCAAAATCAGTAACTGGAATATTCAGTGTGCTTAAAAAAATCCAAAATAAACAAGGGGACAAGGGGATTAAAAAAAAAAAAAAAAAAAGTACTGTATGCCAAAGATGTGCATAATGCATATGGAGTTTACACAAAAGTGGCATTTTTCTTCTTGCAGCCAAGTATCTGATATATCGTGCATATTTTACAGACACACATATACGTCAGAATTCTTGGCAGCTAATAAGAGACCATCATATAACAGAAGAGATAACAGGATAAATAAATGTTTAAAAAACAAATCTTGATTTCTAAATGCAGTAAAGCAAAGCACCCACTTTTTTTTTAAAGAAATTCTGATTTTCTTTCCTTTCCTCCTGCCTCTAAAAATTACATTTTGGATATGAGAAGAGCCACCATGCAGTGCATGCAGTGTTGATATTCATACCAGAAAAGATGTCAAACTCCTCTTTGATTTCAGCTATATTGGTGGCTAAGAAGCTCAAGAGGCTGACAAGAGAGATGGCTTTCATTTCCCCTTTCCTCTCCAAAATGCTTTTAGTTGGCAAAAAGTGCACTTCTTATTGAGTTAGGGTCTGAATTACCTACCATTTTATTAACGTGTGTTCTGGCTTTGCCACTTCTTAAAAGTTTTTTTAAGCCCTTTCCCTGTGGGATTGAACCCACCGAGGAGGACAAGGAAGAGAAAGATACGTAGCTGTCAGCAGGTGACCTGTCTCTGCTGGCTGCTATAGCCTTAGCAATCCTCCTCTAGGCATTAAACCTTTGATCCTGAGAAACTTGCATGAAGGCCTATTTTAAAGAATTTGAATGGATAAAGTTAATAAGACCTCTCACATGCTCACAGTTATTGAGATGTCAAACACCTGAAGAACTAAGACCTCATTTCAGCTTCTTTTCCTTTTCTGCTTTTTCATCCTCCTTTCTACCCTTTCAAGCAAGTGAGAGGCTGGGAATTGGATTTGAGGCCGCAAACCACAGAAATATGATGAGAGGGTCTGTCAAGGCTATCTGCAATTTAAATGTGATGAAAGAGGATAGTCTTCCTCTGCAGTATCTTTCACTTTCTGTAAAACACGTAGGTCAATACACCTTCCCTTGATGCAGCTCTTGCTGGCATAGTCACAAATAAGCCTTCAATACACAGTACAGAATCTCTCAGAAATCTTCCCGTGACTTAAACATCAGTAATTATTTAGTTTGGAAACATACACAGGAATTAATCTGCCCCTTGGAAGCAATGTTTTTGTGGCAGTAAAACTCATTAGATCACTATAAGTAGCCCACACTTTCATAACAGTTTCTTTTTCCCCCTCATATATAGTTTCATGTAATTGCATATTCAGAAAACGTCGATGCTGCAATTTACTCATCACATGTCTTATAGTTCTCATTAGGAAGAAAAGGCAATGTGTGAAAAGAATAATTCATTTTAAGATTTAAAATGCTTTACATCTGCATGTGGAGATTAGAACTATATTTTCCCTTTTTTTCTGGTTTTCAAATATATATAGGTATATACACACACACATTTTGAGTGTGTGTGTGTGTCTATATATACATATATATGTTGGGGAAAGGGTTAAACTGAGAAGTAGTCAGGAGAAGGGAAAACAAGGCATGCAAGATGGAGGAGCTAAAGCCACGAGGCGAGGTGGCCACGAGGAAGACCTGTGGAGGACCATATATGGCAAGAGGCAACTGGTGAGTGGACTATTGCGAGTACAGGGCTCGGTCCGGTCGGGTGTTATGGGATAAAAGTGAAGAGTTACAGCATTAAAGAACTATTTGTTCACCCCTGCAGATAGTTCCCAGCGCTTCCTTGGGGGCTGGCCGACGCCACACATATATATATATAATTCATAGCTTAAAGAGTGCTAATTTGTTAACAAATGGTAAACCTAGAAGGATTTTTCCATTTTCTATTTTTTCTAATTTCAAAAACGGGCAAATAAACAAAAATCTTCCCTTGCTCACAAAGGAACAGGGAAAACCCTTATCAGAAAAAAGAAACGGGTCTGAGATTCAGAAGATCAAAAAAAAAATTGTTAAATGGAAAATGTAAGCTGCACTATCATATCTACTTATAAGTAAGCATTTTTTTTTTGGTGCTGTTTTGCACATATAGACTAGGTTTAGGATTATGATTAGGTAGGTTTCAGCATCACACTTGAGTACATCCTGCCTTTCTCTATTTTTCTTGCTTCCATTAAATTCAAATCATGCCTCATTTTCTACTATTAGTTTTAATCACAGTAATGAAAAAGCCACAGGATTTCCTAAATATCTAAGCAAATAACGTGGTCTTTACTTGTTGAGTTTCATATGCTTGATTTATTCAACTTGTCCAGCAGCTTTTGTCAGATATATTACAGAGGTATCGGTAGCAACACAATAGTCAAGACTGTATTGAAATTTGTACTTAAAGCAGGATTAATATTCTTCCATTTCATCCTTCGGTGATTAAAATTACTCTCTAAATGATGTAGCAACTCTTCAAAAGATAACTACGTATTAAGTAATTTACAGAGGAATATTTGAAAATCCCTATTAAACATTTTCCCCAAGAGCCTTGATGTGCTTGGATCACCTTAATACCACAAATGTAATGCTTTTTTCGCAAACATATTATATTCTTAGAACATTTCCAAGCCATTGGAGATATTTATTATTTTTAAATAAGTGTTTAAACATTGCTATTACCCTTAATTCATTTTTCTTGTAAAACTCAATAAAAGGCCATGTGATGAATCTTTCGGCTGTACCTTGGCCATGTAAGTACCTGATGGCTTTTTCTCTACTAAAACCTGGTTGCCCCACAGCCCGGAGTGTAAATTTTCCTAAAGTCTTACTGAGAACTCATGTAATTCTTCAAGCCAGGAACAGAGGTTCACAATAGAAAGCTTTTAATTAAAATTACTTTTTTTATTTATTTATTTTGTCTTCTTCAAGTGGGGCTTCCTGACTCAGATTGGGACTTTTTGAGCCCCTACATTGCACCTAAAAAGGCTTCAATAGCACAGAGGGATCTGCAGGTAATTCTAGCAAATCACAGAATTTTAACTGTCCAGCTCAACCCCTAGGTCATATACTTCTCACGCACCACATATCTCAGTATCTTCAAAATCAGTTCTGACATTCTCAAAACAGACATACTGAATAATTCATGATAATACTTTTTTGTACTGATGCTATTCTAATGTATTAGAGGTACTGAAAAGGACAAGAATAACTCAGATATACTGTGTTGATAAAATTAATTCATACAAATTGATGCATTTGTAAGTAGTGTCTGCCAAAGCAATTCAAAATGCCTACTAAACTATTATCTTCCTGCAAAATTGAGAAAATCTTATCTAGTAGGTTTACTAGTAGTTTATAAATGAGAAATTCTGTATGGGGTTATAGCAGCTTTGACAGCTCCTGCAAACTGGCATTTTCATTTGTTTGGCTTCCTGTGGCACCCACCATGCTTATATTACTTGTTAAAACCTCAAAGAACAGCTTCTCCATGGGCACTGTGCAGGAATGCATAACAGAGCAGCACCTCAGTGTTTAACAGCTGGATTATTATCACAGAGTGCAATAGATTTCTTTCAGTATGCATTTTGAATGCAAATGGTCAAGCCAACAAAAACTCTATATTTCTATATTTTTTTTTGTTGTAAAACAGGTTCTACTCAGCTTAGGTATTATTACAGAGAGCCAGGCTGAACACTATCAATAGCATGCAAAACAGATTGCCCTGAATAGTTGCAAGACCCTATGGAACACAGCTTTTTGAAGAGAAATATACTGCTTCCAACTCAGGAGTAAGAGCAATTGCAGGTTCTGAATCATATGTATCATATAAGAACTCCAGTTACTTAACAGTCAATATTTTATTTCAGTATTTGCTCAAAGGCAAAACCATAAAGAAAAAGACTTTCAGAAAATAACCAGTAAGCGCTTGAGTATTGTCAAATTTACCCTTGAGTTTTTGTGCTAAGACCAAAGTAAAGCTTTCGGCTTCTGTGTTTTTACACTTGGCTTCCCCTAGGCAAATGGTTCTTGTGCAGAATCTTCTGGAGGAAAATTAAATAAACTGAAAAATAATTATTTTTAATATTAATAATAGTTTAATATTAATAATATAATTATTCTCCTTGTTTTAATATGTAATTTGTGCAGTCTTTGTGACCTATAGAGGTGGTTGGACCATTTCTTTCTCAGAGAAAGTTCCCTGAGCACAACTGATTTAGAAATTTCACTGAGCCACTTCTTTCCAGGGAGGGATTTAGAGCTTGCTCCCTGCCCAAGCTTTCTATTCTCCCAAGGAAGCTACAAAGCCTAGTTTTAAGCATCCCAAGGTAAAAGGATAATTGAGGGTGTACTTAATTCTATAGGTACCCCCACAGTATCTCACAACCTCACAGTTTCTCCTCAACAGCAATACCAGACCATGCTTTGAAAAGTCCTCCAGGAAACTTTCCAGAATTGAAGGCTGCTTCTCAACTTGCTTGAATGCCACTGATTTTGCAGGTAATGGAAAACTCTGCTGTAAAATAACAACATAAATTGGTCTCATATGATAACAACAATACTTAGCCATCACAAAAAAAAAGAAGAAAAAATCTTACTATTTCATTGCATTTAAGCATTTATACTGCCTAAAATAAATGACTCTGCTGGAAGTTGTATTGTGTTCCATAGAGATGTCAGGGTTTTTCCTATTTTATTTAAAGAGAAGTAATTGCAGATGCTGTTCTACTCTCCAGAAAGAGTTATCTGCAAAACAAATGAATTTTACATTTACATTTTGTAGGCTGTTCACTGAAGTATTTTCCTTCAAAATACGTGAGCTCAAGAAAAGTAATACGTAATTACACTTTTTAAAAAGCACAGTATACATGCAGTGCATATTATCTGAAAGCTACTTCATTTTATAGTATAAGTTTCTTTGAAATATTTTACATTAAAGGAATGAGAAAATTGTCATCTTATTTTGGAGTTTATGATATAAACAAGGTCACTGTATAATTCAGAGCATAAAAACTTGTTTTCTGATGGGAAAAAATTGAGCCTTAGCGCCACACTATGAACTATGAAGTTAATTGGGCCAGTGGGAAAATATACTTCAGGTAAGTAGCTACAGTAGATGTTTCTTTACTGCCATATGTAGATATTTTTCTCTGAAACCATCAATTCAATTATGTTTTCTTTAAGAGATTCATTTAAATAATGCATAAAGCTGCTTTCTAGCCTCCTTTATACTAATCAATACAATATGGAAATCCTCAGCAAGGTGTTCTTGTGGGAGATGAATGTCTCGCTGTGCTGTAAAAGGCTAAGCTCACACAGTTGTGAAGGTTTGTCTGCTTGTCATCTTCTAGATTTGTTCTCCTCAGCCCTAACCAGCAGTTTCTGTTTGTTTGTAATGTGCCAGGCAGGATCACTGCTGTAGCACATGGATGGTGAATGGCTCTAGTTCTAAAAAGAAACACACAGGTTACAGCTGGCCGGTGGAGCCGGGAAGTTTACAGATTTATGCCACTATTTCTCATCTTCTACTTTCAATATTAATCATTTTTCACTTGTCAGCTGAACTACTTGTTATTGGTCGCTTTTTTTTTTTTTTTTTTGGTAAATTAAGAAGAAAATACCAGTACCATTGCCATTTGTGATTTGTGAAGTCATGCTTGACTGCGTAACAAGGATAAAAATGCGTAATAATCAGATGAACAGAATTCTTAGACTATTCTTGCAATACACACTTAAAATGAGAAATGCTAGCTTTGTTTGGTGCATGTGGGGAAAACCCTTGGCTCTAGCTGTAGATCTAGCCTTAGCTTTCACTTACTTGCTTAAATTATAGAATCATTAACTGTCTGCTCCCAGATAGAAATTACTACCTGAAGAATGAAGAAAAAAATAATTTTTATGTTTTCAGCAGAATGAAGTAGAATATAGAAAGGAAAAGAAAGTTTAGACCTCCTTGAGGGGAATAAGAACAGATCAGTCAAAAGTGAGTCTTCCATTCATGGACACAGCTCTTCAAAAGCTTTTGATGAAGAAGTGCAGTGAGTTCAGTCAAAAAAAATTACTATCCTTTGGAGAAGTATGCACAAATACAGGTACAAGCTCCACATGCAGAGATTTTAATGGAAATTATTTCAATTCTATTTTACAATTATAATATTTCAGTAATATTATGAGGCACAATCTGGGCGAAAAAAAAAGGGAATAGTAAGCTACATTAAAAATCACTTCCAGCTGGCAATGCTTTATCTTAAGTGACTCCTTGAAAATGCTGTGTAAATTAAAGGTCAGCCTATGTAACACAATTTATTACTAGTTCATGGATATTTACTTAAGAGAAATTTCCCTGACTATGAAAGCTCTTATGCAAACATTTATTTTTAGAAAATATAGACATGCATCTTGGCAGCCATATAAATTAATGAGGAAAATAAAATATTATAGTAATGGAAAAAAACTTTAATATTTTCTCATTTTACTATGCCCATATGGAGAAGCCACAATATCCATTTACTCAGGACAGTCCTTTTATGTGTGCATGCATATAAATAATAGTCTCATCATATTTTTTGCATTTTTATCTTTCTTTTCACTCATATGACACCTTTCAATGTTAAGACTGAAATATCAAGCAGTGAAGATCTAGCTGTATTGCTGGAGCTGCCAGACATAAAATCCACAGATGGGCTGCATATATCTGCTGGATAAATAATATTTACCATGTACTTTTGAACTTCTCACTTGAATACTAACCGTTAATCTATCACACAAAGAACTTATTTTAACAATAGCAGCCTCTCTGCATCTCTTAAAAAGCAGCTTATTACCAAAATATTTTGATTTTCCCTTTGCAAATATTGACTTCTTTTTTTTTTTCCCTGACAATTCACATTACAGTGAGACGCTGGACAAGCAGTCCCTCAGTTCTGCACTCAAAACACATAGAGGATCTCTTGATCCCTCTGAGTCAGAAAAAGGTTTCTGTATGTTATGGGAAGAGAATGACTGACAGCTTTGTAATAGGATTCGCTGCAGGAGGTTAACACACAGCACAGGAGTTGCTTCATGCTAGATACACTAGTTTGCTGATTTTGATTCTACAACACCTAAACTCAAAAGTGAAACAAGTCCTTTCAAGATTGTTGGAGAAAATACTTGTACAATGAAGTCTCTGATTACGAAACTACTTTCACCTAAGAAAAATTCATCATTAGTCTCTTGCTGTGTCACTATACCAAATTTTAATAATGCAACACAAAGCAGCCCAGGGGCTGAGGGGTGGACAAAAATCTTAACATTATATATTTAACAATAAATAAAAGGAATATAAAAGGTATTTGTGATCTTATAACCATAAAAGGATGTCACTGATGGCCTTCAATCAAGTTCCTCTGCTACAAGCTTACAATACGTTATCCCTTAGCAATTATTTCTTCATATTGAAATCTCTCAGAGCTTCGTGGGTTTTTTTTTGTTTTTGTTTTTGTTTTTGTTTCAGGTGATTTGGAAAAGTTTTAAGGGCAAAGACAATGTCTTCGTGACCACTTGTATAGTGCTGTCCATAGTCAGATGCTGGGCTGTACCAGATACTGTAGTAATACTATGCTTATGAGTTATCAAACTTCTTTCATCTGTGAACAGTCTTACAAAATGACTTAAAATTTGCCTTGCTTTTTGCTTTTGATACCTTATTTTTTATTATGACAAAGAATATAAGACAATACCTGTAACTTGGTAACAGGCTGTTCACACTTAAAATAACAACAACAACAACAACAACAACAACAACACACTTGCAGCAAGAACACAGCTAGAGAATTACAAGTAAAAAAAAAGCTTTTTTTTATATCCCCTCACCTATGATTTTTTTTCTTTCATTCTGTTGATAGAGATAACAACTGTTATTTTAATAAGCACGTAGTATATATAAGTTGCTATTTCTGTGAAAAGAAAGCCAAGGTAAAAAACAATGGAACTGAAAGAAAAGTTGTGTAACATGGATTCTTTCTTTAAGCCAAAATTGATTTTATTCTCTCACTCCTTAATTTCCTGTAATATACAACTGCAATAGTCCCAGACTTCAGCAAACTCAGCAGGGCTGGTATGTTTGACCTAGAACTGATTTACAATTGCAAAATAATATTGAATAAAAGCCATCTTATTGTCTTCTTACCCACAGAGGCGATCTGCTTCTTAAGGTCAAACCATACATTATTTGTGCTGTTTCAGAAAACACACATTCATTCACCCACCCAGGTAAACACATAAAAAATATAAAAGGTATATAAGAACAGATGATAAAAACAAGAAAGCAACAGCCCTCAATAATATGTCAGCTTCTCCTATGATCATTATCACTTAACTGGAAGAGAAAGAAACTACATCTGCTATCGGCTATTACTATGGTTATTTAACATACTGCAATGCAAAAAAGAAAGAGTCCATAAACGTAAAAATTGATATTTGCAGTGTGCTCAGCAGATGCAACTGCTTAAAAAATGTATTTTTTAAACTATCCTTCACCCACTTTAGGGAGAAAAACAGCCCACAGATAAACTAGAATTATTTTGGTTAGATCTCAGCCTTCACAATCTTGATCACAAGGGGCTCCCATAAGAGGATCTATTTGTTTTCCTTACATTAAAATAATAATGGGGTGCTCATTACAGAATCTTCCCAAAACCTCTATTTGCTGAGCTTCTGCTTCTCTTGTTACCTCTTATGTCATGATCCTATTCTGACTGTACTCATTTTTGACACTTTAGTTCTAATAAAGCAATTTTCTTTTTTTCCTCCCAATCCTGAATGGTTCCTGTGCTGCATTCCAGTGGCACAGGAAGCGACTCTTCTGAAGAGAGTTGGCTTATAAAATAGAGATTTTAACTACTGTTTTAATTAGTGTTCATTGAATGCTCAGATGAAAGAAATACTGAACAGAAAAGTATTAGCATCCCATTGCAGCATCCCCATGCAACATAAGAATATTGCTCTAATCCATTAAAAAAAAGACAAAGAGATTTTCACAAGAAAGGAGACACCTTACTTCACAAGCAGATTTTACTGTGATACATCAGTTAGTAAGAACATCAGTACTGTAAGAATTTCCACTTATCATAGTAGATATTTTTGTAATATGTAACCTCTTGATATCCTGATCCTGAATAGTCCCATTTCCCCAGCAGCAATTTGTGCTTTCTTTCACCAGGCTCTGCGGTGATGGAGCTTCCTGTCAGCCTCTGGCAGGCAGCTCTGCTGCACTTTTCATTTGAACTGTAGGACTCCTAAAGTAAGTACACATGATAGGCAAATATGTAACATATATTTCATTTTTTTTCTTTTTTTGGTTTTCTGTAAGAAAAGGTTTGAAGTAGACATTTTGGATATCTAGTTATTTGTAAAATTGTTCTTTTTCTTTCTTCTTTTGCTTCATTTGTTTTAGGCTCAGAAATCTACAAGACTTGTTGACAATTCAAAAACCTTCACTCTACCTTCACTGTAAACTGTCAGACCAGCCAGACTCTTCTAATTACTTCTTGGCTCTCCTCCTGTCTTTTTGTATTCATGCTTTGCTCTCGTGTTTTAGATTTTCAGCCCCATGACCATTTTGTGTACATGTTTATGCCACAGTTACTCAAAACTCTGGACTCTTGGCAGCTAAAGATAAATATCAAAAAATAACAATAATATTTAAACACCTCTTCCATACTTTTGACTACTTGTCTGTTTACTGTCAGAAAAACAGATAGTTTATAAACCGTTTAGATCATCAGCTTTACCACCAGCAATTGTTCAAACTCAGGTCAGCACTAATAACTATATTAAAACATAAGCAACCTTTTATAAAATTATTCTTAATTTCTGGGGGAAAAAAAAAGCTGCCCTCACACCCAGTTGTATTTCTTCAAGAACTGCAAAGTTTCCATCATCAGAAAAGTATCATCAGAAAAGTCACTACATTTTCCTTCTAGAATTTGAATGACTTGATCTGAAATATGACTGGTAAATTTTCAAGAAGGTTTGAAGGTGCCTCATCATTGTATTTGTTAGTGGGATGTTGATGCAGATCTGAGTATTCAAATCTGATTTGAAAGACAAAGCAGATTTATGCTTAAAATTCATTTTATCGGCACAAAAATTAAGGTCAAAAGGAAACTGTGTTCCCTGCGTAAGTCTCAAACTGCAAAAAAACACCGACAGTGTTTACAGTGCAGGCTCCACTTCAGCTGTCTATAAAGCTTTCCATTACATATCCTGTATTTTTACCAGAATGCTAACCCTGCAAACCCTGAAGTCACACACCTCAGTAAATAGCTGTACTACAATACAATGATATACTGCAATTCCCCAGATTCCCAATTCTTCTTGCTACCCAAGGCTAAGAGGCAATGTTACTATAAATTTTCCATGTAACTTCTGAAGGGCCCACTGGGCTCAATGATCATTTCTCTTTTTATATAAGAATAATATATACTTGAAAAAAATAGCAGGTTATATTTAGGATGTGGCCTAGGTATAACATGTCATTTTCTTAAAAAAGATCCTTTCTAAATAAATAAGATTGTTGGATTTTTTTTTTTTTTTTGGATTGATTTATTCTGCTTTCTTTTCCTGATCATTTATACTTTCTTGGGTAGTTTAGTTTGCAATATATCTACCTGGCTATTTACACCTTTATACAACTCTTCCCCTCCCTAGATTATCATGTAAAGGCACCAACAATTTTCTAAAACTACATACCACACTACATCTTTACGTGGCATTCTGACTATTGCAAAATTAGCACTCAGGAGAAAAAGCAATTGGCAATGCAATATATACAACTGAATAACATGCTTGCACTTCTCTAGGTCTACTGTTGTCATTAAAAATAAATTAAAAAATCATACTAACCAAATTATCTCTGCCTAACCTCTTATACATTTCTTCCTCTGCTACTGAATTTAAAGTTAGAAAATATAGCAAATGTAGGCTAAGTCTAAATAACTGAATTTTCTATACTCTACCCATAAACTACCTTAATTATTTCTAAATCAATAGGAGTAAAGTAATGATAAGAAAGATCCTTTCTGTTTTGCAGTACTGTGGAATCATATGATACATGCCTAGAAATTATCCAGAATAAACTGTACAAGGAACTAATTAATAGTAGTGGAAGTGTGTTATATAAAGTACAAAAACAAATTATATTCTTGTAAATGCTTCTTCTGGGCAGAATTTAAAATAAAGTTTCTTACTCCCCAAATCAGACTGCAACACAAAGGACAAATTGTTATCTTCAAAACCAAATTATATGTATATCTATCTGAAACCGCTGTCAAACAGTTATCAAGACATCAATTTTAGCAGCCAAGAAGTTGTTTCTTTGTAAATAATGTAAGACTGAATATTATGATTTGGAAATAAAGAGTAGGGCAGTCAAAATCCTTCAACAAAGAACTAAGGAAACATCTACTGCACATATAGCGGGCTTAATTTAGCCTTTCATCATTGTCTAGAAAAAGATATCCTATTCTGTGTGCATGGAGGTATCCAACATGATGCCCATAAGACAATAGCTGGAGAAAAATTTGTCTGGCAGAGTTAAATAAAAGAGCATAAATAGGCTCTCATGATGAATCACAGCCATCTGTGCAGACCAACATATGTAGAATTAACAGGTGGTTCTGGAACTATTATAATATCCCATCTTCAATTTATGGAAAAGGAAGTGACCTACTTCAGTCACTTCCAAGATGGATTAGATAGTCTCGTCCTTGAAAAAGAGAAATATAGCAGCAAAATGAAAGCTTTTAAAAACTGTTCATTAGACAGATGTTTTTCTTATTGTTAAGATCACATTTAAGAGAGCATACTCATCTCCAAAAATGCAACCTGGATATCTGCAAATTTGGCCTAGTCGTTTTAGTACACAAGCAGAAAAACCTTCCAGTCTGCCGTCAGCTTCATAACCTTAACCTGAGTGCGTTGGCTAGTGGAAAGCACAAAGCTTACAAACCAAAAAGGATATTTTTAAGCAGACATTTGAATTATATCTTTATTAGGGTGGCCTTTTTCTGTTTTTTTTTTTTTAAGTGGTCTATTTAATCTTCTTGTTTGTCAATTTTGTTTTTCAAAAGCATGTCAGCAAGTGAAAATTTGGTTTTCATTCATGCATTCATTTGCATTCATTATTGTTCTTTAAGCTTTGCTAGATAGAATTGCATTCTTTCTCATTTGAGAAGAAAACCCTCAGACTTCTTTTTTAAAAGCAAAATTAAAACCTGTGACTGCCATCAGTATATATGTAAGGAAAGCAAGCAGAGCAGAGGTTTGAAAACCCAAATCTAAGTAGCAATTTCTTAAGTCAATGCATCTGTTTCCAGCTCAAGCACTAGCTTCAGGGACCACTTCCTTTTTCTTCCTCTAATTAACAAAGGACTTCAATGCCCAAAAGCCTCCACATGATGGCACCATAAATATCTGAAACTGCTTTTCTTGGCTCAGGAATAAGGCAGAGAGTGTAATGCTTGCGTTATTAAAATGTGCACAGAGTGCTAAGACTATTCTCTTAGACCACACTGAGGCTCCACATTAGTCCATCCAAGTATGGGTTAGCCCTAACTAACCTTCTGATATTTCTCTCAAGTCAAGAGGAGTAGTGCCTGCACATCTCTTCATTTTTTTTGTTTGTTTTTTACCAAAACACGTTTCCTCTACAAAGGCTAGTAATCTGAGTAGATAATTGGAGATTTTTTTCAATAACTAATACTTAAGACAGAGTATGATAAAGTGTACCAGACAGAATAGTTTACAGGTAAATTTGAAATTTTTAAATTTACTATTTAAATTCCATGCAGAGACTTGGCTATATATCCCCAAAGGCCCATTTGCTTCTCAGAATACTTCCTAAATTGAATGGGATTGTTCTTTCTGTTGCATTCTTTTTTTAAAAAAAATCTTCCTTCAAACTTTCCTCATTATTTATTCATACCTAGTCTTCAAATGAACAACAATGAGGAAAAAAAAGCATTCAATGGCTAATAATATACATTGTACTACTGTAGCAATAGCTGGCTATAACAGAAATATAAAGCATGTAATTTATTTCAATAAAATCATAGAGTTTGACAAAAATCCAGCAAGTTATTTCAGACCTATGACAGAGTGCTGGATCCTCTAAAATCCTTCCGTCTTAAGATACAGAATGAGCATTTGCTCTGCTCTTTCTCTTCTGACTTTTTTATGGTACCATCCTTGGGATGTGTGAAATATCCTATCAGGAATATTAGTTTTATTTAGCATCAGAAGATATTTCAAGAATGGAAGGAATTATCAAGAAGCTGATTGAAATCTTGAGTCCTTCAAGTTTACTTGTTGCAAGGTTATCTCCAGAAAACCAGCTTCCTCACATCCCAGTTCAACATGTAGCTTCCCTACTGACTTTCACATCTCAATCATTTTAGCTTTTATCATTATTACTATTATTGCATTATATATGCATTGTAAGAAAAACTAATAACAAAACACATTTTTATAGTATTTGTCATTACTGAGGCCCACATTAGCAGCAAAAAGAGAGTTTTCTATATACCTAGTTTGCTTCTAAAAAGCAACCTATGGTTTCTATCAGTGGACTCAAATTGTTTGAGAAAGCACTTATAGTTAGATATAGCACTTATTTTCCTCTCATTATGCCATAACTCAGGGCCTTACCAGCATATCCTACCAACATGAGTCACCAATTTCACTATATTTTCACTCCGAAAATATTTGTGCAGCTGTGCAATGCTCAGTCACAATTACCCCAAGATCTGACATTTACAGTTTCATATAACTGCAATGAGCTCTTACGTCTCCACTGCAATGAGCTCTAGCTCTGTCTCTTTGCTAGAAAGCTGTACATCTTTTCCTCCTGAAAGACGTGTGTGAAAATAGAAAAGATTTTCATATTCTTCCAAGAAGTTATTCAGTTGTCTTTATCTCCTCTAGTGTGTCTATAGGGCAGTAAGTAATGTGTTTAAATGATTGCAACAATCATGAATAGTTGATGAAAATCAAAATGGAAGTAGGATATTCATTAACTTGCTCAATATATATTTACAGTAATGTCTACTGTAAGGCATCTAAAGTATAGTTCTCTAACATGGTGTACCAGGAATTATCATAATACATCACCAAAGAAAGCATACTGACAAAAATTTAATGTCAGAAAAATACAGTACAGTTTATTTTAAACTCGTGGGCATTTCGGAACATGAGTTTAAAATAGACTCTTTCAAATACAGTAGCTCTTGAGTGACTTATTTTATTTTTGCTAATGGAAGAAGGTTAGAATGACATGATGATAAGGAGTCTCAACTTTTTAATTATATATCTACTCTCATTTTAAGCCTTCATTCTAACCTAATTTCCCTTCACTGACATATACTCCCTGTTTAGCTGTCTTTATGAAAGCACACTCCATCTGTGGGTGTGCATCAGTTGTACATTTTGCATGGTTGGGCAGGTTGGTGCCACAGGACTTGGTAAATGAGGTTTAGTTCTGGAAACACAGCCGTGCTCCTATCCAACAGATTTTCTTGAGAAAGAGCTCTGCCATCCTCGGCATGCTTGTCAGCCTTGCAACACACTAATGTAATCTCTCAGGTAGAAACCTCAGTCCTCCTAACTACAGAGTATGTATGAGATTGTTATGAGGCCATTATAAAGAAAAGAAGAAAAAAGAAGAAGGGTTAACACAGTAGTACTTTCATGTAAAATGTAATAATTTAATCGTTATAGAGCCAGGACAACACCATTTGATACTAAACAAATATATATCTTAACTATTTATATTAAATACTAAAATATTGTTCCAAGTTATGCATAGGCTTCCTCTTTATTATCAATTCATTCAGAGTTGTGTTTCTTTCCAAGAGGTAAAAGGTATATTTAAGTTAAAAGTTATTTCACAAACATTTTTGTCCTTTCCCTCTTTCTCTCCCTCAACTTCTTGAGAACAAGAGTGTCTTTGCATCCCACAGGTTTCCTCTTAAATCTGGGGTGCCTTGATCCCTCTGCAGTGAGAAGACAGCTTCTTAGGTCATCCCTAGGGAAAAAGCAGAGTGTGGGAATGCAAATCCTAGTAGGAGGTAGTTGTAATCAAGCACTATGTTTCAGAAAGGGTTACGCAAGGGAAGCTAATTTTAACACAGATGCTACATGAAGCAAAGCTCTGAACAGCCAAGTGAACGCACATGGCAGTCCTGGGCTTCTCCTCCTCCTCCTCCTCCAAGGCCCTACAGGGACTGTGCTGATCTTGTCAGGACACGTTGTGGAATATTTTGTCAAGTCAATCTTTCCAAATGTCTCCTAGGATACTCTTTCACTTTGCATAAATGGGAACTGTCAAGGACCCAAAAATAGTAAAATGACTGCCATTGTTTCAGCCAATGTACTGTTCCGCTTGCCATGCCCTGCAATATTAGCTATTAGAATGCATTCTTCCAATAGTACAACACTTTAGGTAGTATCAGCTGACTTGCATTTCAATCCATTTCAATACTAAATATGCTCAACATGAGCTCTTCAAAAATCAATTAATGTTTGAGAAAGTCTAAATTTGAGCAGCTAAACACAATGCCAATTTATGACTGAAAAAACCCTCTCCTTTCTTCATATTACGAGGAAATTAGTCAGCATTAGTGCTTGCCAATGATGGTTCCCTTTCCTTTTTTATCTCCTCAACAGAAAATCTTTTATTTTCAGTGAAAAAAAAAGAAAAATCAGAAAAATTAGCTTGGAGTTTACTGTGTCTTATGAGCCACAGTTTAGAAAATATGCATATTCATCTGCAGAAAGGTGTTTCTCATCTGGACAAGCATCCTCTCTTGATTTACAATAAGTTATGAGAGATACACTGGATTCTCATATTAGAACACAACTGAACAAACACTGTAAGAAGTCATGATGATCAATATAGATAGATATAATATGTACATTAGATATAATGTACTTTAAAGTGTCAAAGATGACATTCTCCATGCTGTTGCACTAAAACATGCAAAAAAATAAAGCTCATCCTGACATCTATTTAGTGAGTCCATTTTGCTCGTGCTAAATACAATGAAATACTACACTACTTAGGATTCTGCTCTGGAAATTAGGGAAACAAGGTGTAGGGCAGGGCTGTCACAAACAGTATATTGCAAGAGAAAGTCATTCTGTCCCCGAAAGAGATGAAATTAATTGGGCTAAAAGGAACTGTCAAAAGCAGGCGAGGAAGGATTTCATTTAAGACCCATAAGTATTCTGTGCTTTCTCTTTTTAACCTCTTCATTCTTTACATCATCTATTTTTAGATAATGGAATAGGCTTTACCTGGGAAAACCTTTTTTTTTTTTTTTTTTTTTTTTTTTTTTTTTTTTTTTTTTTTTTTTTTTTTTTTGGAGGTCCAGGGGCCAAGCCTTATTTGCCCTGTCAGACTAATGAGTTTTAAAAATAGTCAGATTCCAGACCAATGATGCATTCTAAAGTGGTTAGGTGGCATGGCTTCTGCTCAGAATTAGGCGAAGAAAACAAAATCTGTCATTAGAAGGATACACTCAGGAGTAATTGAAATGAATTTGAAGTACAGCTCTCCCTGGTATTACGACATCTGTTTTGCTTTACCATGTATTTGGGGCAAAATTTGGGCTTTGCTCTTTATGATACTCATAATAGAGTAAACTTTAAGAACTAATTCCTAAGCATTCCTGGTTTATATTCTTAAACAGGAACAATTAAATGTCTTATTGCATGCAGAAAAGATTATCATTTTCACATTGAGTATGTTGGTTTACGGATAAAATATAAACATGGAGATTGCAACCACTTTTGCCAACAAAATTATTTATATCTATATATAAAATCTATATTGCATGATACAACTGCAGAAATAAAACTGCAATGATACCTATAATACTAGTGTCAGCCCATGGGAAAAATACCTTCGTAATTACTTTTTCTGAAGACTAGAGTTTCAAAGTTGACACAAGCATTTGGTATCATGGTGGCATTTTGATTTCACTTTCATCTTTTTGTCATCCAGTAGAAAAGAAAACAGAATACTGCTTGGTTGCATCCAGATTAGCTGGATTTGGTGTTCAGTATAGAAAAAAACAATGTTTCTTAATACTTAAACAGGAGAAATCATGATCAACCAATCATTAGTATTATCGAACCTGGGGAAAAAAAAAAAAAAAAAAGCTTTGGGAAACATTACAACAATGAAAACAGATTAGTAGAGGTTTAAAAATGTCATTTTTGAAACAGGAATCTTTGAATGTTGCTTTCTTTGGCATTTGAATAAGAAAAATAAATTTCTCAACAGATTTTTAACTAAAAACTTATTTTAATCCTCAAAAAAGAGAATATTTATGTTACAGGTTTTATAATTATCTTTATTTCCTTTAGAACATAGAACACATTCCCACATCACTCTAGTTTTAATAGGGATTATGAAACATTATGTAAGGCAAAATGCTAACGTCCAGTAATTAAATTGAAAGGAGTAAAATTGAAGGTGGCAACAAAGGTGTTGGGCTTTTATAGTTTTGCTTGAAGTCATAGACAAAGAAATTTTTGGTACACCTCATGAGCAGATGTGGATAACTTCTCAAATAGTTGGACATGCAGAAGTAGGTCCTATCACAATAATTCTGGAAATGAAATTGAGGGCAATATTTCAGTGATATTTAGCTGGATATTGCAGTATATAGCTAAGTTGCAGAATGTTAGCAGCTCATGTAGTATTACAAAAATTATATGAATATGGACTAAAATAAGGACTTGAATATGGTGGATGCAAGTGTTCTAATGGGCAAGGTCAGCATTATCCTTTACAGTGCAAAACATCTGAATATAGTGCAGTGAGAGATACTATTTTGAATAAAAAACACAAAAAAAGTGTTCTTCAAATGAAACAGTTTGTTAATTCCAAGGGTATGAAAAATAGTCTATTGGTATTTTATTGACCAAAATTGTTATGGATTTGAATTTTGTTTGCAAGACCTTACAGCAGAAATGATATTAAAGGAAAAGCAGTTGTTAAATTTTAAATTTTAGTAAACATTGACCTGTTTTTATTCTGCAATATCAATAGCATCAGGGAGAAAAAAATTGAAGATCCTTCTGTGTTTCTCCAGTATTATGACAGATACAGTGCACACAGCTAAACTTTAATTATGCTTTTTTGAGGTGGGAGGGGGGATGGTGGTAAACCCATTAACATATTTTCATTAACTTTCTACATTTTTAACTGGAAAAATGTTAAAAAAAGAAAAATTTACATTTTTATTTCATACACATGCACAAAAGCTTTGTTATTATGTGATAAGCAGGTTAAAACATTACTGTATCTCCTTGTTTTTGAAAGCCTTTTAGAAAAGCTGGAAACAGTTTAGAAAACAGTTTTCTATCTTTAGTTAGAAACAGTTTTTCTTTAAAAAACAGTTTGCTATCTGTTTCTGAAGCAAATTGCCAAGAGAACTAAGGTGAAGGACATACAAATTCACAGATCCACCTTTAATGGCAGCCCAGTGGATGACACAGCCAACAGCTGCTACCCAACAGCCCTGCTACCAGAGCCACTTTGAACCTTGGGAAAACTGCAGATGCACATCTCTGTGGACATCAGGATACGCTCAGCCTTAACATAGTAGAGCTGGAGCCTGCTTGTTTGCGGAAAGACCTCCACCTTCCTTGTGGAAATAAGACATGGGAGGCATTCTATTTGGAGGTGTCTTTCCCAGCCTCAGAGTGAGTAGGCAGGTGCAGCATCAGATTTCATAGTTTGTACTGGAATCAGGGCTGTGCAACAGGATTTTTAAGCTGCACTGGCTTTTTCCAGGAGTATCATCTTTCTCCTGCATATTCCAGCTGTTTTTTTTGTAGATAAAGTAAATCCAGACACAATATTTGATTAACCAGTCACCAATTAAATTCAGTCACCAATGAAGTTCAGTCACCAATTAAATTAACTTTTTTGGTACTTGAGATCCAAAGTTTCAGTTTATTACTGAAAGAGTTCTATTTATCATATAGGCTAGCACATATTTCTCTTTAAACATATTTTCAGAAATGTTAGTTTTCAAATAACTAACTCGAGGTTTTCATGGAGATTGAGTCCAGAGTTTAGTTATGTAAACACAGAGAGAGTAGTCTAAGAGTTAAGCAATCCCAAAGCCAAGAACGAAAACACAACCCAAAAATCTAACTTACTATGCTTAATAACAGAAACCTTATGGAAACATAATCTATAATAGAATCTAGCTACAACCCATGTCAGCAGATTAAAATATTTTAATACAAATTGAACTGACAGTAAATCTGTCTGATAAAGAATTAAAATCTTGGAAATAGTTGCATGTAATTTGCATATAATCATTTCCCAAGCACATGTTAGATTAAGTGACTAATGGTAGAGCTTTTTATAAGTTCAAGTGTGTGAGTGTGTTTATGTATGTGTATGCATATGTAAGAGACACCTTGACCTTAATAAAAATATTTTATAAAGGCTATATGAAAAGGAGTAATCAAAATAACTTAGCATTACAAATATAATTATGTGGCAAATCCACAAAAATATATATACAAGTATGATTTGGAATCTGTAAGTCCCTGAAAAAGAAAGGTTAGGTATATTCGTGAGGTTTCAGATAGATATATTCTGGCAATATTGTATTATTTTCATAGGGAAGAGAAAAGTTAAATGCATTTTTTTAGAAAAAAAATGGGATGAAGTTATTGAATTGTCTATGTTTTATTCTTCCCTTGCCTTTTCTGCACCAGTTCTTGCTTTTTGTAATATTCTAGTTAATGCTCCAAGATATAGACCTATATGCAATTATAAACAGTGTCAGCTGGCAGTTGTCAGTGAGAAACAGATATTTCTAGCTCACTTCTAAAACAACCTAAAATCTATTTCATCTTTTATCTTTTTTTTTTTTTTTTTTCAATCAGATGGTCTGTGTCATCTACAGAAAACAATTTGATCTCATAGGAATGAAAATCACTATGCAACATAAGGCATGGCAAATGAAACAGACAACTTCCTCATTTATGAATATTTTAAAACAAGATGACTATCCAAGGAATGGTTTTCATAATTGCACAATTTTTATTTTTTCTCACTTTTTTTCCTTCCTCTTCTTTCTCTTCCCCACATCTTTATTACTTAGAAGAAAAGACATAAATAAATAAATAAATAAATAAATGGCAGAATATGACCAAACTATATTTCTGCTGTTTGATATTATCTCATATTCTCTATACTACACTGTGAGCTTTTTGGTCAGTTATTTTCATGACACAAGATTTACATATGCCAAATACAAATAACTTCCACAGTCAATCATTGTGTGAAATGCAACCTAGTAAAGTAACTCTCAGTTATTGAAATGGAATCCAAATGCAGACATTTTATGAGAGATAAGCAAAGCAATAACTAAAAGGAGGTCATCATACCAGTCATTTTTTGTCTTCTTACTACTGGCATATAGCACTTTACATTACGCTTTTATTGAACAGGTTAAAGATGCCAACTTCTACAGAAGTCAAAATAGGATTTCTAGTGTTAAATATCCAGATAGCTTAAATAGCCAGGTTTCTTCCACTACCTTTGAAATGGCAAATTTTACTGAAATCCTCACATACCTAAGCACTAAAAATATTTGCAAGACAAGACCATACATACTCAACGGAGAGAAGTGTGTTCTATTTCTTCAACAGAGATAATTTAGCATATTCTTTTTATTATTTGGCAACATTTTTTTCCTGCTAACATAGAAGACTACTGAAGACTGTAAAACAGTGGAAGATATTTTATAAAAATAACTAATGTTGTAAATCAGAACACAATGGCAAGTATTGTTAGTCAGGAAAGACAAAATACCATGCAGTTACTTAGTCTATTTAAACATACATAAACTTTCTTGAGTTCACTCTGAGCCATAACACTTGCAGTTAGATAAGAATCTAGTTTTGACATCAATTTTCCAGTAAAAAAGAACAACAGAAGTGACTCTATTTTTTTTATTTGTTCTGTGCTTATATGTTACATTCCAATAGGAATATGTGAAGATGCTTAAGGATGAGTTAGATCTTTAGGTGACCACTGTGATACCCAGATCTTTTTTTAAACCTGTTTTAGGATTATTTTTTTATATATCATATGCACATAAATTTAGGCACATAAATGAAGCCTAATTCAAATCATTCATTGGCTATTTTCCAACATTATTTGATTTTATTAAATAATCCAAACTGTTCAGTATTGATGGCTTGCCCTCTTATTATCTTATTCACTTATCCAGAAAAAAAATCCAATTATTGATAAAGAATGTTAAATAATGGTGGTTTGTCAATAGCCACCAAGAGAAATATACTCACATGATGATTACTACTCATTTGAAATTGTCTTTTGGCAATTCCTGTTTGTTGGGATGGATCATTCTTGCAGCTAAGAGGGCATGACCCTTAAATATCAACCAGCTCTTCTGGACTTCACTCCAGGACTACATCCCACATGATTCGTCCTAGCAGATCCCTGAATAGGCCAAAGTACACTCTCCAAAGTCCTAAGTCTCCTAAGTTGGGATCCTGCTTTTGGCATCTCTCTCTCCTCTCACAAACCTGAACTCCACCATCTGTTGGTCACTGCAGAAAAGGTTACCCCCATTCTTCACAGTCCTGACTAGTTCTTCTCTGTTTTACAGGTACAAGGTCCAGCACAGCACATTTCCTGGTTGGCTCCTTAATCATCTAAGTTAGGAAAATAGGAATCAGTACACCACAGAAGCCTCCTGGATTGCTAGTGCTCTGCTGCTGTGGCCCTCCAGCAGGTATCAGGGAGGTTCAAGTCCCCGTAAGGATCAGGACCTGTGAATATGAGGCTTCTTTGAGGTTCCTTAAGAGGCCTTATCTACTCCTTCTTCCTGACCAGATGGTCTGCAGCAGACACTCACAATAACATTACTCACATTGTTCTTCCCTCTACCCCAGGCTCATAAGCACTCAGATGGGTTCACCCACCCCTCAGCAGAGCTCCATGCAGTCCTGCTGAACTGCCACAGATAGTGCAGCTCTCCTTCCTCATCTTCCCAGCCTGTCCCTCCTAAAGAGCCTGTACACATCCACTGGAGTGTGCTCGTTGTGTGAGTTATCCCATAACGTCTCTGCAATCCCAACAAAACTGCAGTCTTGCAGCTGCACGCAGACTTCAAATGTCTTGTCTGTTCTCCACTCTGTGTTGTTAGTGCACAGATAGTTCAGAGAGGAACATAAGACTGTTGATTTCCCAGAAAAGACATAAAACTAAGAACTTTGTATACTGAAAGTTTAAACTGAGAGATATAAAAATGTATAATGTTTCCATTCAAATATAACTATAGAATTAAATATTTTATTAACCTGAATTCCACATAATATTTCCATATCTCATGCTAGCACTCAGATTATAGGTCAAATATGCTCCTCTCACTCTCCTTCCCAATCCTACACATGACCTATAATGACATTCAGCTTATGGAAAAAGACACTTCCAAGAAAACAGATTTATTTTTAAATGGCTACTTTTACAAAGCATAACTGCCTGTCTAAAAGAGAGAGAGAGAAAAAAACCCTCTACACATATTTCTACAAGGAAAATTGTATGAATGCTCTTTCTGTTATTTATTCTGATATTAGCATAAAACAAATAGATCTTGGGAAATAAAATCCTTTATGGAGTGAAGTAAAATCAAGATGACTCACCTATGTTTGCATAAGTTAACAACTCATAACTGTCATATTAAGCAAACAAAAATGCCTCCATTACCTGCCAGTGAAAGGAATTTAAGTAAACTTTATCAAGGAGTGCACATATTTGGCACAGAACTGCAGTAAACTTAAACCAAGCTGTAAAAAATAATGGACCATATTTGCAACAACATAAATGACTGAAAAAGATGAGATCTTACTGACAGGATTATCCCATGAAAAGATTATCCTCTCTAAGGCATTTTGCATTTAGAGTTACGAAGCACCAGACACTTCCATTGTAAATAGATATTTGGAAGAAGGTGATTAAAATATTAAAGGAAAGCAAAGGGGGAGCATGAAAAATAAAGAAAAATGCAATGAGGTTAAAAATACACATGTTGATTTCACTTATATGGTTATGGTGTGAAAAACATATAAGAAGCTGAATAAAAATATACAAGAATGTTAACAAAGAAATTAAGATTAATTTTGAAGCATAATGATATTTAATTTTATTGTGTTATAAACTGTTACAATTTAGCTATGTAATTTAGCTCTTATTTCACATGAAATGAGATTATTGGAGGTTTCTCAAGAAAAAAATGATTTAAAATTATATATGATCTAATTTAAGATTAAACTCATCAAAACAACAGTCTTAAGATGCTTTTTCATTTTGGATGTTATAAACATCTGTAAGTAGAAGTTATAGACATCTGTAAGTAGAAAACTGCAATTGACATTAATTTCCTAGTATGTCACGCATCTTATCACTTTTTTCCAAAGCACTAGACCTTCAAGCAAGACAGCATCTAAATTTATAAAGAAACTGGAACAGAACACAAATTACATTCCCAGTATCACCCGAAAGCCATTACTAAGATAGATATTCCCAAAGCCACCACCTGAAAAATAAGGTAGAGAAAGTGCCTCAAATCTGAATTTGTAACAGTATAAGAAAAGCATGTTATGGATGACTGTTCAGACTCAAGTCT
Organism: Nothoprocta pentlandii; assembly: GCA_013398315.1. Classification (NCBI taxonomy): domain Eukaryota; kingdom Metazoa; phylum Chordata; class Aves; order Tinamiformes; family Tinamidae; genus Nothoprocta; species Nothoprocta pentlandii. The sequence continues at coordinate 90,768 of VZSG01001144.1, read as the reverse complement.
GAACTCCATGTCTTTAAAATGTGTCCTGTCACAGATGTTATTAATATATACATATAACTCAAGTTTTGGATCAAGATGTTAAAAAAAATATATTAATCTATACTAACAATTTCTTAACATGTTACAGCCTTTAATGATGTTTAAAAGTAGGATAACACTCATGATAAAAACTCATGATAAAAAGTAGGATAAAAACTCATGATAAAAACTCATGATAAAAAATTACATTAAAGATTTTTTTTCCCACATAAATTTTACATGAGAAACTAGATCAGGTGAGCATGTGGCTTACAATTATCAGTTATCATTTTTTTTTACAAAGAATTTCTGTTTGTTCTTTTTTTTAAGTATTTGAAATAAAACAGAAATTCTTCTATGCATTATTATTATCCCACAACTTTACCTTTCCTGTGTTAACAATGGTGTTAGAACTATATTTAGTGAGAGCTGATGTTCGTTATGGTGAGTGCTTTCCCTTCTTATAAAGATGGAAAAAGCCACAGTGCTTAAGGGAGGGCAAGCAGGGAGATGTCAAATGTGTTAGTGCTCCAAAGAGCCACAAAGAGCCCATTTTATTAGATGCTTTGCCTTGACTCCAAGAGGAGGAAGGCTGGATCCTGAGGCTGTGAAGGGCTTCCCCACGGCCTGCACCCCTTGGCCAAGCGGCTGTGGAAGAACTTCTTTCCTGTGAGGTGACAGAGCCCTGGAAGAGGCTGCCCAGGGAGGTTATGGAGTCTCCTTCTCCGGAGGTCTTCAAAACCCGCCTGGATGCCGCCCTATGCAACATGCTCTAGTTGTCCCTGCTGGAGCAAGGGGATTGGACTAGATGATCTCTAGAGGTCCCTTCCAACCTTAACCATTCTGTGGTTCTGTGATTCTCTGATTCTCTGATTTAAGAATATAAAAATCCTCAAAGAAAAAGCTAGTGATATGAAACCCCAAGTACTTGACCTGTTAGATTAGGCAATGAAAGTTAAAATATTTTAGGTTGATGCTTCCTACTTTTAAATTAATTGTTTACAATTCTGCCTTCTAAATGCCCCCCACGGAACACAGATTGAACTGTGGCCACCTGAGGTTTGTGATAAGTATCTAATGAGAATAAATGCAGCAGGATAAATCATGCTGAGAGACTATCTTATTTATATCTGTTTCTGGCAGCATCAGTAATCCAAAGGTGGACACAGTTCATACATTTTATGGCACCAAAACATTATGAGAAATGCAATGATCAATATTCTTATTTTACAACTAAACGGAAAATATTTTGGCAGAGAAAAATTAAGCAGTGTAGCCCCTAGAGATCACAGAATCACAGGATGAATGAAGTTGGAAGGGCCCGCTAGAGATCCGCTTGTCCTCTGCACGAGCATGGTCACCTATAGCACATGGCACAGGGTGGCATCCAGACAAGTTTGGAAGATCTTTAGAGAAGGAGACTCCACAACCTCTCTGTTCTAGTGCTTTGTCACCCTCACAGGAAAGTTGTTCCTCATATTCAGATGTAACGTCTTGTGCTTCAGTTTGTGGCAGTTCTCCCTTTACTGCTGGTAAGCCACCACTGAAAAGAGTTTGATCCGATTCTTTTGACACCCTCTCTTAAGGGGTGTCTTATCCCTCTCTTATCGAAAGATATTTTATACATAAAAATATCTAACAGCTACTGTGGCACAAGTGACCTCGCAACCATAAGCAGTAGCTGCCTGAGCAGCTCTGGCCAATGAGGCACTGAGACACAAATGACCTCACAAGCATAGGCAGCAACCAAGAGACCATCACTGACCAATCAGGAGCATAGACAGTAGTGACGTCACATGCACCAGCAGCAGCCAGCTACTAGGCACTCAGACAAGAGGAATCACTGTGAAGTTCGGATAGTCTTTTAGAAGTTTCTCCAAATAATGCCCCCGCCTCCTTTTTTTGTTTTGTTTTGTTTTGTTTGTTTGTTTGTTTTGTGGTAATACAATATACATCCTTTTGAGATGTTATATGTGAAGAGAAACTAAGCTTCTTCCATTGTTTCAAGTCAGATAATTTTCCATCATTCAACTTCTGGTACTAATGTATTTACTATCCAGATGTCATGGACTAAACTTGAATGATGGGGGAAACAAAGCAAAACAAAACAAAACAAACCCTTCCCTGATCTTCACAGAAGGAATTTGCTGCAATTTGAAACCTTATTAACTTATTTTGCTTAATTAGAGCTTCTTGAAATAAAACACTCTTTTCCTGTAGAAAGAAAGGATTATTCTAGCTTAGCACCTCAGGGCAGCCCCCATACTTTAGTAGTGGTACACACTCAGGACCTTTATTAACAAAGCTAGGCAAGCACAAAATGACCATGTAAATGAAGAGCTGAGATATTCATTATGTTTGGACTTCCAAGTCATTGGAAAAAAGGGACGCTATCAGAAACCTTGGCAGCAGTCCAGTGAGCCAGCTGCTATGAAACTTCACATAATCCACAGTTTCACCTGGATGTCTTCAAAACCCTAATCACCTCATTGGATTTCCATTTTGTGGAAACAATCCAAAAATAATTTTCTACACAAGCATCACAAAACATCATGAATTTCAAAAATCACCAGTGTAAGAAACATGTCTTTGATTTTATAGATAGCAGCAAAACATACAATTCTGAACCCTCTACTGAGTGGAACCAGGTCCTTCAGGGCCGTCATGATTACAGGTTGTCCAAATAAGCCATAAAGTCACCATTATCCTTTATTAAGTATTGCTTCAAGATACTATAGCTACCAGTGAACTCTCTTAAGAGGTTTGAAAACTTCTCACTATAAATTGGTAGAAAGAAATCTGTGCTATATCACATTAGCTGCTATGAGAGAACTGGTATCATCTTAACTCAAGACTGTACAGAAACCCCGAGGTCAACCTTTTCTCTCAGATTACTTAGTTACATCCTCCAAAACACAATAAGTTTTCATAATAACAAAATATTGTGAAAACACAGTCCCCTCCAGAATCAGCGAAAGAAATTGTTAAAATACACAATGAAATGAAAGAGTTACCCTTACACAGAGGAGAAAGCCCACAAGGAGCGATGATAAACGACTGCAAAGGGGAGGGAAGCTACAGTAGAAGAGCAGGAGCCTCTGACCGTATCTTCACATTCTTGTGATTACTGCAGAAATCCATTTGGCACAAGAGACTTCATACTACAGCTTTCAGTTCCAGCTGTTCAAGATCCCCAAAGATCCTCTTGAGAGGCTCAGTTTTCACTGCTCAGGGTAAAGGAAAAGGCCATGCCACTATTTCTTTTTCTATTTCACTAGCTTTGATATATAAGGTAATTAGGTTAAGCTCCATAGTGGGTGTTTCTGTGCATCCACACCTCCACCCACACGAGCTTTGGGAGTTGGATGATGAAGAAGAGTTAGGAAAAGGGAAGCCCATAGTATTTTTCTATAGATGCAAATACAAGAGCCTTAAACTTATTTTTGAAATCATCAACATAGTTATGTTTAAGCTTGTTAGTTTTCTAGTATTTTAATTAATTGATATGGGTGAAAAAAATGCATGATACACAAAAATGTTACTAGCTATCCTTTAGTTGACCTACTCACTGGGTGAGATTCATCCCAAAAATTGGGACACCTGAGTTGAATAAAATCAGTCACACAAATTTCCTCTGCACACAGCAGATTGCGCAAAGTAGATCTAAAAGTCACATTGCAGATGTAAAGTGGAGATGTATAAAAAGATAGATAAGCCTATTCATTAAAAATTAATAACTATCAACTGTTAAAGATCCGGTTCATATCCAAGTGAATTCTGTTGAAGTTTTCTTACTGATTACAGTGTGGAAGGGATTTAAAGATTGCTTGCCTTATGTGCCTCCATTCTGGGGCGTATGAACAGTAAAGGAAACATTCAATTTTTCTAAATTTTGCAATGGTTTCTATTGACAACTGGCAGCTGCCTGCATTCCAGAAAAAAATCAGACTATTCATTTATGTGCCAAAATAGATGCATTTAGCTGCTGAGAGATTTGATAAATATCTCTCTGAATGACTATTTGCTACATCAAGTACATATTTATAATTGCATAAGATCATATTATTTTTCTCAGCATGAAACAAGGAGAGAGAAGGATTTTTTCTTTTTCTTTTTTTTTTTTTTTTTTTGCATAGAAACTCATCCACTAAATTTATTTCCATTCCTTTCTCTCTGCTACACTTCTCAAAAGATTCTGATGATGAGATCGAGCCATGAGCTACCTATATCTTACTTCTCCATCAAAACAGCCGAGGAATACTTTATTATGGCACTCAAGGACACTGTTTAAAGACCTAATTAATAGGGTTATTTTAATGTCCTTAATGATACCCAACATTAAGAATCAAGAATATGTCAAAAGACATTAGAAGATATTCCATATTAGTGACTATAAAATGTATCCATTAGTTTCAAGGCTAAGATTTTATTAACAAAAGCAAATAAAGCACTTTGCTTACTTTAGAAATATAACAGTGACAGAAGACATGTAACACAGTGGATTAAGGTCGCTAATCTTTAAACAATTTTTTCATATGACCTCTTATAGTGATTAGTTGCTGCTGTATAAATGGGAAGTTGAGAAGATAAACACACAAAACCAAATTTAATTTTCATCCTGCTAATAATTATGTAACCAATTAGAGTGGTAATTTTAAATGTTAAAATTCTAATGAAATCAGCAGATAGATTTTAAAAATCAAATAAGTTTCAACTGTTGACCAGTAATACTCAAATAATTTTTCTCCTATTGCTGCAGAGGAGATCATATTCTACTGGATTTTTCTAGTAATATTTTTGAGCAATATATAATTTAAATGCTAGTTTTAAAACAGAACCTTGGTATGACCTTTTCAATAATCTATGCTTTAAGTTTTTGACTATTTTGATAATGACTGTGTTTCATTTGCAGTGAAGTTGTTTATTTTCTTTTATATTGCTGTCTGAAACATAAAAAAGTGTGCTTATGATAACAACAAAATTGCTGTGGATTTCTTTCAAAGTCAGTGGTACACTCATTTTCCCCTTACACTCATTTTCCATGGAAGTAATTTAAATTAACACTTGGCAACAATCCTGACTACAGCAACAGTTTTCAAAAGCGTTAAAGTCAGACAATAGAATCACAGAATCACTGAATGGCTGAGGTTGAAAGGGACCTCCAGAGATCATCTAGTCCAACCACCCTTCCCCATCAGATTCAGCCTCAATACAATAAGAATGTAAGCTTTATGTTCTTGTGTAGTAGAGTGTTTTTAATATAAATAAAGTAGCAAATTCAGCAGCAGAAAAGTGTCCAGAATTCCAACTATTCAGTGATGATGAAGAATAAGGGGTCTGTGGTTATATCTTTCCTTACAGGAAGAGAAATCGTGCAAATTGATCCTTCTTTCCACATTAATCTTTCTTTGGCCATGAGAGCAGTATTGTATTCAGCACTGTAAGATCACAGCTCCTATTATATTATACACAACCAGCAGATCGTAATTCCAGGATCAAACACATAACATGCATATACAGAGTAGATATATCTGCCTTTCTAGAGAGATACACATACACACAAGCAGAAGGAATACACAACTGAGAAAGAATGCATACAAACATGCTTCACCTTCCACAGTCAAATTATGAAACATTTCTTCTGAAATATTCATGATGTAAGCCAGCTTTATAGTTATGTGCTGAACATCTGCATTAAAACAAGTTGCTAAGAAAAATATAGAGACATAAAAAAAAAGAACTTTTTGGCTCCTTCCAGCATTTTGGTGAACTTAAGGATAAGCTACAGGGACAAAGAGTAGAGCAAGTTTTTTCATTCAGTTGAATTTTTAACATTCAGCTCATTAAGATTTACTTAATCTTGATACATCAGAACTCATACTGGATATTTGTTTTTCAGTACATTAAATTCCCTGCAGTGCCAAGCGCTGATAACAGCAAATGCCAAAATGAGAGCATGATATGAAGCAATTGTTATCAGTTGTTTCATGGACGTAGCCTAAACATTACTGCTATATGCAATAAAATTTCAGTATGACTTTTAAAAAATGTGAAGTTTAAGTCACTACAATTTTTTTTCAGACAGACCATTCTTGCACTATTTGAAACAAATTTTAAGTTGATCTTTATATGACATTGCTGTGTAACATTTTACAAATTCTACAACTACTGTCCTTTTTGCAATACTTGTTCTACTTATAGACAAACTCCATGCTTGTTTTTACTTTCCCTTTTCATTATCCATACTAAATTTTCAAAAATCTACATGTTCCAGTTAGAGGTCCCCAGCACTGACAAGCTATTGTTAAAAAAAAAAAAAAAAAAAAATTTCTTTTTCCAGTCCACATAACCACAGAAAGCCTGCCAAAGGTATTTGTCAATAGTATTGATTACATGTTTGCCCAGTTTGAGAGTATAGTCCAGTCTCCTCAAAAATTCCATATAGCAGAGAATTTCTTTCTTATTCCCATTTTCCGTGTTTCCTACATTTCCACCAGCCTTCCAAGTTCTCGTTAAACTGGCCTTTTGTTCTGTCAAAATGATTCTTCAAGAGAATCCATTTTCCGTCAGCTTTCCATTCAGCATCCTATTATTATAAATTTTCTCAATTTATAATAATAAACTAATCAATTCTAGAATGGTTGTAGTGCAGCAACCATTAATTAATTAATTTGACCTAATTATGACACAAAATAAAAAGAAAATGCTTTCTTTTCTGAAGTGTTTTTGAGGTACTTTAGCACTGAGCTGGTATTTAACTAAAGTATTACAGATGAATTCAAGTATTTAAGTGCACAGAAACAGCTCAGAATATTTTAGGAGCTTAACACCTAGGCACAAGATACTTTATTCTCATGGATTTAATCCTTTTATAAAAGCCCTTTAGCTAACATTGTTTCAATTTAAAGTTTTAAGGAGTTGTTTTGATTTAAATTAAATGAATTTCAGAGTTCAAAGTTATTTATTTGTTATTTTTCAGCTTATGGTAATTCTGAACTTGAGTCTCTTCAGACACCAAACCTTATAAATCACAATAAGGACTCTGTACGTATCATTTCATATATATACTCTGCTCAAGTTTTATCAAACTTGAAGTCAAAGAAAAAGAAAAGAAATCTCAAACCCCACAACTAAGTCTGACACACACTTTGAGAACAGCAGTCAAACTATATTTCTTTTGTGCATTGCTGGCAAACCAGATGGTCTCTTCACTTACATATGCAAAACTTACTAACCTCACATAATGCCACCTGCACCTGTGCAATCCACAAATACCTTCAACATCACTGCACAGGGGCAACCTGCAAATAGGGCACTTTGTTAACAGCTTATTTGATGAATCATGAGTTAAAAGAAAACCCCTTGTATTATACTCATGCTGAATTAGATTTACAGAGCTAATGAAGGGGTAGCTGGCAATAACATTTTTATTTCCTTCTGAAAGAGAGAAGATGGAATAGATAATATACAAGGAACAGTTCTGTTCTGATATTGCTTATGTAGGACTTTCTTAATTAGGCCCAGAACCGCATATCAACTTAATTTAACATAGTACAACTCAATTAAGTTGTTTTAAATCAGCCAAGCACTTGAACCAGTTTAAGTCCTCAAAATGGTAATTTGCTTTAAAAATATAATGAGTTGCAAGGGAGCGATTCAACTCTTAAGAAATGACTATTGACATTGTCAAATTGACATTATTTTTCTTTTAAATAGGTCTTATAAATATAGAATCATCATTTATCTACTCACTAAACTGACTAAGCTACTTCTTCTATTTTCCCCCTATTTATTTCTGATGGCCCTGCACAGCCAATTTGCTGATGGTAAAGCCAGCTGGAACCTCTTGTGTTTTATGAATAAGACAAAACTCTGACCTCAGTTTCAACTGTGCAAGATCACCAATATCAACAGAAAAAGTAGGAACATATTTGAAGACGGTGTTCTGTAATTGAAACAGCGCAGACAATTTGGCTTAGACAGCTATTTTTGTCAGAGTATCTTGTAGCTTTCCATACAAAAGGAGCAATCCCATGATTTATTTTGAATTATGCAAAGAGCAGGAATAAAAGTGGACGAAGTTCCTGGGAAAGAAAAGAAACTAGTGACAACATAAAGTGGCTGTTTGGACCTATAGTCAGTCATGAAATACAGTATTGATAGTGTTTGTTACAATAAAATTCATTAAAGACATCAGAGAATGCATCAGGATTTTTTTTTTCCCTCCCCTTGGTCTCTGTATAAGGAAAACAGATCGAAACCTTGATAACATGAAGAGCAAAATCCAAGACTTCTGAGCTGAAAGTCAATGACATACCCCAAACTGTCATCCCGAAATGCCATTTTAGGAAACACTTTTAGACAAAGAGCCACTTGTGAGAGGAAATGGTATCCTTAATAAGTAAACAAAACAAGAAATTCAGCACTCAAAAATCATTAACTTCATCCTAGAAAAAGTTCGAACCTCAGGACTGAAGGATATAATTTAAAATAAACATTCATAAAAAGACTTAACAGAGTTCAACCTTCACTAGTTCTTCACCCATTTCTAAACTCAGAAAATAGAACTTGTGAAACAAGCTTTTTCTTTTCTCCATTCCAAGTTTTTCCATTTATAAATCTTTAGAGTACCTTGTATTTTGCAGATATGTCAATACCTGAAGAATACTATCATGCCGATACATATTAAAGAATACTTTTTGATGATTCTTTTTCTTCTCCTCTCCCTCTCTGTTCTTACTCACATGAAATCTTTTGATTTAACAGTGGAAAGGGATGACTGGAGAACCGAAAGGTGCCCCCAATTCTTCCACTGAGAAACTGCAGTAAAAGCAAGCCACAGCTTGCATCAACTTTATCCAGAGATGGAAAATGGTAGTAGTCAAGACACCTTTAACAACGCTTTATGTGAAACTGCAGCACTGAGAAAGACCAGTAACCTCTACAGCCTGATACACTTGCCATGAAAAGAGACATAAGGCAAACACCAGGCTCAGCAAATCTTACTATGAAAATGTCCAAAGGTTTCTTAGCTGTGCTCTGCTATTTCATTTCAGTTGGGTCTGAATTATAAGGCTTAGGTTATGATATCTGAATAATGTTCAGAGCTTAGGCTATTGTAAATGAGAAAAGGTGCTGAAGGTTCACAGTATGACCAATGAAGTATTGTCACGCTTTAATGCAGAATCAGAGTTGTAGGGATTTCATCAATTTCAAGTCAATTTAGACAATTCTTTGAGGTTTGTATGAAGATTTTACATGCTCAAGTTAAAACACATGAAAACTGAATGTACTCAACATCTTAGAAAACTTTATTAACTAGAACAACTTGTAAGTTTTTTATGACTTCCATTTGTGAACAAATGTCTTCGAGAACAATACTATGTTCTCAAAGAAAATTAAAAAAATTGGAATTTTAGAGAAGCACTGTTTTTCCAGATGCAGCAATAGAGGGAAAGAAGATAGAAGGTTGCCTTGGAAAAGGTTAGAAAATAGAAATGTGGATTATAATTCCAATAATCCCTTTATTTTGTATTTTTATGATCATGGGATTTGAGAAATATCTCCAGGATTTTGCTCATATCTACAGCACTCGTTCAATTTACCTTAGTAATTACCAGTACTGTTGACAAATCCTCCTATGCAAAAGAAAACATGTCTCATTTTCCCAATAAGAAGGATGCAATTTTATCACAAAAAAATTAATGTTTGGTAAAAAAAAAAGAATCAGCAAAAGTAGTAACCTCATTGTAAAGTGCACAAGAAATAGGTGCCATTTTCAGGAATTGCATAAACCTGTCACATTTACCTAGCAGTTTGGCTACACTTACTATAGCGGTACACAATTCCTCTCCTTTATTTTTATCCTTTTTTTTTATTTTATTTATTTAATAATACAATGAAATAACGCTTTGGTAAAGTATCTCTGCTTCAATTCTTAGCCAATATTCTGTGAGATTAAAGGCTTAGAAGGAGATTTAACAGTCCTTTTTACAAAGGGGAACTGTGACAAAATATAGCCTTTATTTTAGTTGTTGTGAGAATAAACCAATTGAGATTTTGTGATACTTGGGTACTTTGACAACAGAAACCTTATAAGCTCTTAGTTTTTTAACTAATACTTATCTACAGTATATATCATCCATCAAAACCATCTCCTGTTATCATGCATTTCCCATGACAGTGTACAGGGAAAAAAAAAATGGAAGTTAAAGAAATTAATCTTGTAATTTTTTGACACTTCCTAGTATTGAATTTCATTTGAAAAACACCAAAAGCCTCATGCTTGGTTCCAGTTTCTACATACAGTAGCAATTCTTTTACTAACAATTCTACAAATAAAGTGCAATTTCAATTTCTACTTAGTTTTCTTAAAAAATCCTTATGATCCCATAATGTGGCTTAATAAAAACACCTTTCATATCTTCTCTATTGCTTTTATTTTTCATTTTACAGAGTAATAGACTTATAGACTAAATGTTTTCAGTTATTGTGTTCCAGCAATAATTGTTACTGTGCTACCCATAACAAGTTTATCAGGATATAAGAGTAAACCTATGATGAGAGAAAGCATGCTTTCCTTACAGGTGGCTGCAGAGCAGACACTTGGAGATATAGGTACAGTAGGTGGTATTCCAAGTTTTTCCTGTAAGTTTGGAAGAACAGGAAGAGGGTTTATGAGACAAAATATCACCTTGAAAGCTACTGACTCAATAATGCCAAGTATATATTTTCCACTACTTTTTACCTACGCCTTCTTTCTACATGCATGCCTTCCTCCTATTGTTCTCTTCTTTCTTCTTTGTTTACTTGTAATCTTATTGTGATATCAGATCTAAGAAATTACTGTGAACTGTGGAGAAATAATAGGGCAGAGCTGTGTTCTTAAAGCTGAAAAAAATCCTGGATGAAGTAGCTCATCACAGCATTTTGCATTTTTTTGCTGCTTGCATTGCAGAGATGCATACAGAAGAAAATCTAGGGAGAGTGGACGAATGCTAGCCTACTGAAAAATAAATGTATCATTTACAAGTCAGTATAGATAAGCTTTAATAACATGAGATTAAAACTACCTTGTGGAAAGAAACAATTAGAAAAGTGCAACTATGCTATATTCATTCTTTCTGCTCTATAGGCAAAGCAGCTGCTAAACATCTCTAGCTAGGCTGCTTTCAAAAGTTTTGTTTTGTTTCTTTAAAACCTGGTTCAAGCCTGAGATTTAAGCTATATTTTCTCTGACCAGAACCTATAGTGAAATGATCTTCCTTTATATACAGATGTGCAAAAGGAGAAAAAACAGTAAAGTACTACTTGCTATGAGGCATTTTTTTTAGTTTCAGCTTAACAATGCATCAGAAAACTAGCTAATAAATAAATTTATATTTCCCCCTCCTCAGACCATTAAATCTAAATCATTATGTATTATTTTATTTGTGATAAATAACAAGTTTTATTTTAGACACGTGTCAAGAAGATGCTTATTTATATTATACCCATTGAACAGTAAATTCTAAGATGATGGTACATACTAACCATAATTTAATTAGATGAGCTTGTGTTTATGCTCTCAGAAGAGACAATAGATGGACATTTTCATTTCAAGCCAGGAAATGTATGACTAACCATTTATAAACCATGATTCCAATACAGTTCCCAATCAATACACAATTAAAAGCTCCTGATTTGGATGTTAAAGCATTTCTTACACATCTGGGCATTGCTTTCCATGCTGTCTGTGCACTGCACAGTTTGGAAGGGAGAAAAGAGTATTGATTTTCCCTTCTACTCTCACCAACATGGAAATATGTGCCTTTCTACGCACATATTGGAAACAAAGCCTTTACTTTTGTCCTTAAGTAAGTGCACCGTGATACCTGTTTCCAGGAGTTTCCAGGAGTGTTCATATTTATACACACACACACACAGACAGACACTTACATATATATACATTATATAGATATATAAGAATTTTCTTCTTATAAGTATTCATATTTATATAGATATTCAAATTTCTTCATATTTATACAAAAAAAATTCTTACCACTATTGCTAACAGGAAGACTAAGAAACTCAGTTCACTTACTTAACTACTTTCAGTGTCACATTCTTGTTTCTCTGTTCCTCTTGTTTCACTATTCCAAGTGTGAAAGTGTTCTAAGGCAACCGGCCCCTGGTCGGGGAGGGGAACACCCGTCATCATGGACCCATGGAAAGGCTTCTGGAGCTCCTCATAGAGCAAAGGGGCACCACCGATGGGCACGTTAGAAGGTACAGGGAAAAACAGTGTGGGACTGTACAAGACTTAGGATGGCATGTTGAGAGGAGGAACTGCAGGTGAGAAAGGATCAAGGTGGTCAGTGAGGAACAAGTGTGGGGAAAAGAGCAAGAAAAGAGGATAAAAGGAGCTAGTCACTCACAAACATGAGCTGGTTAGTACACTTCTCTGTCTGTGTCCTGCTGCTATGCCCACTCAGTTCTACCTTCTTAATAAGCATCAATTGTAACATTCTTCCTCAGTGAGGGCCTCTCTGGTCTGTGTGGAGATCCAAGTGCCAGTTGCAGCAGGCTCAACTCAGACTGCCAGGTTCAGCAGCCCCAACACCTTTGTCCACACAAGACCTAAGTGTGTCTTCTCTGCCTTTAACATTTTTGTTATTATAAAATTGGAATATTAACTTTGCTTTTAAATTGCTTAAAACAGAAGTGTTCTCCTTGGCAAAAAATAATTGAAATCATTAACCTTTTGACCTCAGTCAACAAAAAAAATTTCCTATATCCTTCCAAATATAGCCTTTTTAATGTTTACACTTTTCACTAGATCACATGTTCTAAAAAGTGATGAAGAAGAAAGAAGTAACAACATCAGTCTCCACCATCACGTCTTAAAGCAAAGGACAGAAGGCAGACTAGGCCATTTCCCTCACAGAACATACAAGTTCTTAGTGCTCACAAAGGAATCATTCATAACCCACCAAGAAATAGACACTGTTTTTATTTTGCTTAATACAGACTTGTTTAATGAAAGTCAATAAGAGATTCAGAACTCCTATGTGGAGAAAAAAATATAGCAAGGCGCTGAACAGAGAGAATATCTTTTTTTTTTTTTAAACGCATGAAAGCAAATTCACAGTGTGAAGCCTCCAACAGCAATGGTTGTTGAATGACTGCCTTGCTGTAACACTTCAGACCAAGCTAAAACAATTATCTGTTTGCAAAAAACAAAAGCAAAAACAATTATCTGTTTGCCATGAGATTCTTTTCTGAATTCTGAAAAGAAAACACAAAACAAGTAGTAGTTAAAAAAAATAAACTTTTTTGTTGTTGTTTTGAATTTTGGGAGGCACAACTTAGAGATGGTGCTTCTCACTTAAGTCTTTTTGTTTTCCAGGAAAACTTTTTCTCCTCTTAAATGCATATATCTTAGTTTCTACCATTCTTTACCAACAGTGCTTACTCAGAAACATTCAGTTGTACGCATATTTTCAGCTAGGGCATTACTCTATGCACAGTCTGTGCAACACTGATATAGTACATGGGTGTATACACATATTTTATTGTAACCTCCTAAAGATGGTGTCACAGTGTGGACCACCACTATATACGGTGCCGTCTTCAAGACCTATCATAGCTTGAAGGGTCTACTAAAGCCTTTCTAACAGAAGACTCAGCACAGCTGTGGCAAAAAGGGACAGCAAATTCTCATATGCCATAAGTGTCTCCTACCTCAGAAATGGATGAGTAGCAGGATTTTTTTTTCCAAAGATGAGTAAGACTTCTATTGATATTTCTAAACTTCTTTATCATATCAAATGCTTCTCTGTTGTTTCCTTCTCGGAAGGAAACATCTGCCTTTATCATTGCCCCTTGTCTACAGAGATATTGTCTATGGGTAAAGTCTTTTATATGATCAAAATGGATGCACATATACTGCAAGATTAAAAAAGAACCTAAACTGTAAGATTAATAAGAAGTTGAGTTCACAGTGAGGTACTGCAGATGATGCATATACATAGTTTAGAATAGAGGTTGCTTCAGAAACTCCATCCTGCTTTAGAATATGGATGCTATTCCATATTCAGTATGGATGGATTTAGAATATGGATGCTAGATTGTCTGCTATTCCAGAGGATCTGTTCGCATTTCCTATGTTCATTTTTATATACAAAAGGTAAAACTATTTTATGGTAAATTTTCCAAAGAAGTCTATAAATGAAATTTTGAGGGCATCAAATAATTTGGTTTTCACAAGTATGATGTTTACTTGCAGTTGATACTTGTTAACAACATATAAATATTTAATGGCTTCATTTGTATGCACTGGTAGCCTTCTTAAGAGCACCTTATTACAAATCTGGAAGCCTACTATGAAGTTGCTTTTGTTAAATATAACATTTTTTTTAGCCTTGCTTTTTTTTTTTTCAACTTGTTTACAGCAAAGAATTCTTTAAAAACACTTTTTATTCTCAAGTAGTTCTATTCTATCTCTTTGCAAAACACTTTTTTTCAGACTTTGTGTAAGTAAGGAAAAAATATTTTATCCTTTCAGTTATGAACATTGAGAGAAATTTTGCATTAAAAATATTATGATCATCTAGTTTTCTTCACATATTTTTGTTTTGGAGTTATTTGGAAGCAGTTTCTTATTAATATCTATATAATACATAAAATTTTTATAGTCACAGCATCTGTAACAGCAATTCCCTGATCATATCTCTGTCTCCTTGTGTGTATGGAAATAATGCTTCAAGAATTCTGACAAATTAAGATGGGCAAGCAGCATTCCTGCAGCAAAGTGCATATGACTTCTAACATTCCAGCTGCCTTAGACATCTACATTGCTGCTGGAGTATGAAAGGTACATGGTCACACTGTTGACAAATTGCATCTGCCAGCAGCTTCAGAGAGAGGAAAATGAAGGGGATTTCAGTTCACAAGAAGACAATACACCTTCTTCTCTGAAGAGAATTTGTGTAGAAACCTAATGCATGATTTAAAACAAATATGTAAATATAGAAAATAGTTCTTGGACAGAAACCTTTACTAAGAATAGGCTAGTGAATGTGAATTTGAATATGTTTGAGTACAACAGACCTCTGTTACTATCATCTATCACCCATCACTTTATTTTCCTCCTGATGTAGTGAAGCAGAATATTACCAGGCTGCCTGTACGGTCTTTCCATCCTCATCTAGGAAATACATATACTACCTGACAGAACACCAAATTCCCTGGTGCCAACCTTCAATTTAATTACACAGTCAGAAAGGACTCTCCAAAGACTGATGTGTCAGGAGCTATCAATATCATTAAATCCAATCTCCATGACCAAAATGTTGAGTCATTTGCAGGAGGCTGAAATGTGACAGCTTCCGGCCTTTATCAGACTCATTTTGAATAAGTGCCCAGACTAACTCTGCTCATCAAAGAAAGAAACTGCTTTCATGAAAATTAGAGCTGAGGGACAGTGTTTGGGCCCCTGCTGAAAACAAGGCTCCCAACCTGCAGCCTGGGTGCTGATTGGTAATCTCTATTTGCATCTCATGCTCAGTTGATAGCAGAGATCCCACATGTACTTTGATTTTTGGATTCTCTGAAGGACCTACATGAGCTTTGTGAGATAAATTACAAATCTGATCCTAAAATTATGCACATTCATTATTGATGAATTAAGGACAACATGTTAAGTTTTACTCCTGATTCCAGTCACACTATAGTATCTCTCTAGTATGTAGCCATTAGCTCCACTGGAGTACTCCTGATAAATAAAGATGTATGTAAGATTCCTGAAACTATTTTAAGAATTAGTATAAATAGAAGACAGTGAAAACTATTTCCATGCACAAAATTTAATTGAAGGCATCCAAGAACATATTGACACCGTGTCATTGATCCTGCTATATGTGTACACAAGTTTGAGAGTATTTTTTTTCTTTTTTTTAAGTGAAAAAAAAAGTACCTTAGAGTATCAGAGGATTTGGTAGACTTTGTCTTTATTTCAAAGGTTTATGGTTTGCTATGCAAAGCAGTAGAGAAAGACAGCACATGGAAGAACTCATGCATATTTCATGAAATGTGAGAAGGAAGGCAGCAATAATCAGTTAAACATTAAAGTTCATGTTTTCTTACAGCTTTTCATACTACTCTCTTGCAGTTTTCTTTCACAATTTTTAAGGAAAATTACCCTGAATATCTTTGAATGCTTGACTTCCTGTCACAATTATCCTAACCAAGATTTTGCAGTTCTGAGATTGAACTCTATATACTTGAATGGTGTACCTAACTTGAAATACAAATATCTTCAAAATGTCTGCAGAAGAATCAGAGAGAATAGTCTGTGTATTGTCAACAATATATACACATTTTATCTGAGGCCATAAATGGCCTGAGTTATTCACCTCTGTCCTATAATATGTGATGAGATCACTCTTTCTAATAGAGAAGACAACTCTGTTAATATTAATTTATATTAAATTAAAGAAAACTGATAATTACAAGAGAAAGAAAATTTATTGAACACATCTGGCCTCCATTACTCTTCTAATATGTTGGTGTTTACAATCCTATTTTTCTTTGCAATTGACACTTGAGATGATATTCCTGCAGAGGCACTAAGATGGTACCAGAGGTACAGAATTTGAGAGAGTTTCCAGCTGCACTTTGTGTCCACATGAGAGCAAGCCCACATGTGCACCAGCTACACTACCTCTCAACTGGATGTTTCTGTGGAACGGACGTACAGACGTGCACCTCAGATATAGTAATCTGAGAGCACTCATAGATGCAGCTAAAGAGGCTAAAGAACTTCCTTGTCTAAACTCTTTGGAAGAATTTAAAATGGAAGCTGATTGTATGTAACTCCAGGTTCTATGTGTGTTCTTTAGTATGAATAAAGAATATCTCAAAGCAAATACATACATTTTCTCCAGTATTAAATATGTCTGAGAAGACAATGAGACTTTGTTTCTTCTCCCTATGTAAGTTACCAAAATAAATACAGTAAATGTAGCTTTCATTTTAAATGTAGCCAGTTGAGCTTACAAAGAGTGCCATTTTTTTTGCCCTTATGAAAAAACATCATACATGAATGGAAATTAGGGCAAAAAAAGGATTTTCAATCGCTAGTCAGATCTCTTGTGTATTATAGGGCATCATATTTCCACAGTTTATTTAATATCTTGTAGGTAGTATTTTTTTTCCTCTGGTAGGTAAAAATACCCACAATATTAAAAGTGAGAGCTTTATTTCTTGTTTGAATTTGGTCGCTGCCTGCTTCTAGGCATTGATTCATTTTATACCATTCTCTCTTATATTTTCTCTATTCTTCTATTTTATTTTCTCTCTGTGAAAGACTATTTACACTGTGATCTAAAGGTATTACTTTATTATTTTATTTAATAAAAAATAAAAAGCTGAACAGACAGTACCTTTATTCAAAGGTATTTTCATCTTTTTTTTGGGGGGGGGAGGGGAAGGGTCCTTTTATGTGAGGTTTTTTATTCTCTTCTTGACTTTCTACATCTTTCAAGAAACCTGACGGCCAAAAGTGTGGAAACACAGGCCACACTGGTGTTCTGCAGGAAGCTAGAACTGAGAGCTGGTTGGAAATTTTATATCTATTTCAAAGTTTATTTTCAGGCTGAGGTTGAAAATTTTATTTAGAACTTGGTACACCAATATACTTAGATATATTTTTTACTAGCATTGTTTCTGTTATTCCAGGATATATCAATAATTATGCAAAGGGATATCACGTTATGTCATGAGACATAACAATCAAATATTTTAAAATGACTTCCAGACAGTACAAGTTTTCTTCTTATTATCTAATTCAAATTACCACTATATTTTATATAGCAAAATGTGCCATTTTTGTGGTATAAAACAGTGCTTAGGAAATAAAATATGAGGAAGATCTTCTCAGCATTACAGAAAATAATCTGGGTTAACACATGTATATTGACAACATCTGTTCTGCTAATTAGTATGTTTAGTGAATCTCTAACTTGCTGTTGAAAGAGTCTAAGTATCAAAGCAATTTCACTGTATTTCATGGTTGCCTCTCTGCTCACCCATGGCCTGCCTCCTGATGCTTGACTTCTCCTCTCCCTGTGCACTGCCATGAAAGAAGAGTCCTCTCCAGATATCTCAACAGAATGGTAGAAATAAATGAGAGATCCTTGCATTCTGTGTGAGAAGGATCCTGATAGGCAAAATTTGAGATCTAGTGTCTGCTGACCACTCTTGAGGTCTTTTAAAATAATTGGATATTGGTTTGAAACTGAAATATTTTGCCCTAGCCCCATTCTGAAGACAGATTCAGAATCAAATCCAGTATGTGTGTGATAGTGTTTGCCTGCTGGCTTCAAATTAAGCAATAATACCACATTCTAAAATCAGTGAGGTAAAATAAGACTCAAGGCACGGGCTACATTTCTGATTGTGTCATAGAAAAAAATGCTGATATAGATATTACTGTCTCCTGTCAAAAAGCTGACTACTGAGAAATTGCAACCACTCCTTCTTCCACCTATATTCTATATTTGACATCACTGGTCATTTATGTGCACACAAAATGTGCTGCAAATAGCTTTTAAAGAGATCCATTAGAAGCAGACCACTATATGTCAGAAAAAAAATATCCATCAGGATTTTTGTAAGTTTTTATGAGTCTGTTATTAGTTAATGATGCTGTACATTACAAAACCAAAACACAAGTAATAATTAAAATAGAAAAAAAAAAAAAAGTGACTGTTTTTGCATGGACTTAATTCAGTATATGAGACTATTCATTATAACAGATAGATAGATAGATAACTATTAATAACAAATTATCTTTTGCTATATGACCTCTAGTATTTATCCCCCAAGGAGGTCTACACATAGACAGCTTTTAAGACTTCATAACATGCATAAGCCTGTTTTAAAATTATCTTTTAAATATCTCTTAATTGAACGTATGTTTCATAAGATTGGAAATCCTAGGATAAAGGTTTCAAAAATTATCTTGACAAAAACCTGTTTGAGAACAATAAAACTGTGTAGTTTCTAAGATAAAATAAGCAAAACTGGGACCATTTCCATGGTTTCAGAGTTGGAGAATGATTCTACTATACAGAGAATACTCTTGAAAAAGGAAGAAAGTGACAGAGTTTTTTTTTACTTCTGACAAAAGAAGAATTTGTGGTAGTAGTTTTGCAATCTATGCATTAGTAATCCATTTTTCAAAACAAAATTCTAAATGATGAATGTGTGATTCTGTGATTAAAATGAACAACAACTGTGTGTGTGTGTTAAGCAAAGCTACTAATAAAGCCCATTCTTCATTTTTTGATCTTCTCTTTTTTCCCACTTTGGTATTGATATATGTCACTTACAGACCTTTGATCAGAGTGCATAATCTGATTATAATATTACAGTTGTTCTATACTGGATAAAATATGTAATGGCATTATGGTGCTGACTTTTCGCTTTTTGCATATTCAGTCTTAGTTATGTTTGAGGAAAATGTAGCTATTTCTTGTTTGTTTGTTTGTTTGTTTTCCTTAGAGAAGGGGAAAACAGGCTGAAGAAAGCTATAATTTAACTATCTATTTCTTGTAATGCATCACAGCAAGTAACTGCAAGTAGCAATAGTATTTTGTTTTGTCTTTTTTTTTCTTGACAAGATTTCTAATTTTCTGTTATCAATAAGGACCATTTTCATACTGAGCTGTTTTGGCAACATACCAAACAAAGCTGAAGCTATTTAAAAGATATATTCATATAATCTAGTTTGCACTGACCCCACACATAGATAAATAAGAAGATAACAGAGAGGGTGACAAACAATGGAAGATCTTTACTGATGCTGCATCATATAACTGTGAAAACAGTGTATATCCCTTGGCAACGACATCTCTGGTTTGGTGACTGCCATGTTGTTTTAGGATGTACTAAACTTTTGCATGAAAGTATTTCATGAGATGCACAGCTACTGCAGTAAACTTATTTTAACATTTCTCCTTAATGAATAGAGCTTTTTATAGGCTTTTGAGAAACACAAGTTATTACACAAATAAGATTCCACTATACCAGTACTATATAAACAGGGATGTGTTAAAAAGAAGCTATGATCCTGGAAGCATTTTCATTTTAAGATGTTTTGACTGTGTTGCACAACCCTAGCTGAAGTTCTCAAATGAACTATATTACAAATAAATGCAGGTTTTGGCCAAGGGAGACAGAAAGTGTTCTATTTTTATATTTTCCAATAAATTAATTTCTTGCTCTATTTACTTTTTTTTTTTTTTTTTTTTTTTTTTTTTTTTTTTTTTTTTTTTTTTTTTTTTTTTTTTTTTTTTTTTTTTTTTTTTTTTTTTTTTTT
>VZSG01001144.1:51136-68483 GCA_013398315.1 Nothoprocta pentlandii | reverse complement strand
TATATATGCTATATACATACATCTATGTATATGTCTCAATTAGAAAGCTTCTAATATTGCAAACTACTTCATATACTTAAAATGTTTTTTTAACTGTATGTGGATGAAATATTGCTTTGTTAATCTGCCCGTGAACGTGTCACAATTAATGGAAATTTGATATAAAATCTGGTTTCAAGTGTAGAAGGATTATAGATATTCTTAAGGCATACTAAAAAAGAAAAAACATGACTAAATTATGAAACTCAAGGGTATAAGCTTACTTGTAGCAAGGAATAAAATGCATTATCTTAATGCATTTTATGCATTATTGCATTAGAGAAAATATTACATACTTAAATTTGATTTTCTTTACCAATTTACTTTATTCGTGTTTCAGGAAAATAGTACTAACTTGGTTTGTAAGCCTAAATGTTTGCAACTAGAGTATAATGTCTCAGTTACATAGAATATTCATAAGAAAGGTGTGTGAAATGCTGTTAAGGAATATTAGTATTAAAATTCTTGTAACTTGTGCATGATCTCTTTTATCAGAGCTATTGCTCCATTTTTTCTGTTATTCTTGGAAAAGCTATGACTTGCATGTGAAATTGTAAAATCAAAAAATCTTGTAAGATAAAAACTTCTGAGAAGAAGCTGAGCTCTGGAAGGGAGTTTACTGTAAATCAGTGACATTTAAGATCTTAGTAAACAAATGTAATCTGCACCTAGCATGTGAAGACCCCAGCTTGCTCAGTATGAGCTAATCCTAAAAGCTGAAAATGAGATGGGGCTAGCTCTGGACTGACTTAAATCTGGAAGCTGAACATGTGTGTCCATACATTGCTGAGCAAAAATCCCATGAATTCTACTGTTCCAGTGAGATATTGCCACATCTACATGGTGCTGTCCTCTGCTGTATAGATTTACGAACTCGGATTGCTAGCTAAAGAACAGCAGCTATTTAAGCCAACCTGTATGTGCACTAAATTCAATTTCAATCCATTAGTCAGCTGTGGGACTGAGAACAAACTACTAAGGAATATAACTTTTATACACACATCACTGGGCATTTCATATTCAGTGGGCAACTATGAATTTGTAGTTAGCCTAACAGAGGAATTAGTATCACCTGACTTTGGCAGTCTTGAGTATATACATATGGACATCAAGAGAATTGATATCTGCATGTCAGATTTCTCATGGGAAAACTGCAAGTTCCTCAAGAAGCAACCTAATATAGTCTCAAAAGATGAAATATGCTATATTTGTACCATATAAAACCAAATACAATGGCAAAGTATAGACAATATCCTTAAAAGTAAAGAATAGCAAGGTTCTCAGAATTTTTCATAAATCTCATGAACTATCTTTAAATGAATTGCTGACTGGCTTTTTGTATTGTTTCCCATCTTAGTCTTTCAGAATATGGAGAACAGATGAAAAGTAATATCATATAGCTATTAATCGTGGCATTTACATCAAGTGAATGACAGAATATCTTTTTGGAGCATCCTGTGAAGACATTTTTCTTTTATGTTCTTTTATGCAGGAAAAAAAATAAACAAGCAAACAAACAAACAAACAAACAAAAAAGAACCAACACAATGGACCAAAAAAACCTTACATTACACCTTTTATTTCTTAGGTGCTCCAGGCCATACTGTAGGTCATACAGGATTCTGAAAAATACGGTCCCTTCCATCAAAAAGGCAGAGGACCACTATATATGAGTATTTGCATGTTGATAAATGCTTTCAGAAAGCACCAGCCCCAAAGCAGCGTATAAATCAGTCACTTTCAGGCCCAGAAGCATCAAGCTAATATGACTAAGAGACCATTCTAAAACAATCCAAAATGAACAAACAAAAAAAACCCACACAGGATTCTGATACTCTGTACTGGGAATGGAAGGAAAAGGAGTGTAATGTACATCAATATTATGACTATTGATTTCTAAAATATTTCTAAATAAATAATTTCCTAAAAGTGTTCTTCCTAAAGTTCTTCCTAAAAGAAGAGCTCCTTGTGGAACATATTTAACATGAAAATAATATTGAACAGTGTTCAATAAAGAATACTGAATACTGAATTCAATATTGAACATAGAATTTGAAAACCCAGTTTACGACTAAGGACATGAGTAAAGAAATATATACTAGCTATCCCCATAACTCATGAGTCGAACCATTTCTGAAGCCCTTCTGTTTTCCCAAATTAGCTTAAGTGTCGTCAGTTACTAAAATGTATTTGAGAATTAGACATCATTTAGGAAATATGCAGTCATTTCAAAATGTAGTGATTTATAGCATGTTGAATCATGAACATTTTGACCTTTGATCTATTAAATAATATATCCTTTGTGTAATGCTTTTAGACAGTGCCTGCAAAAACTAGGTATACAAGAGCAGAAGTTTAAGACTGAAAAATAGCGACTTTTAAAGTGGAGTCTACAGAATAATTATGATGAGGTCTATTGGAAAATAAAGAAAAGGAAGGGTAAATTGTCAAGGAGCATGGAAAAAAAAGTTACTAAAGATTTTATTGCCCATAATATTGCCATATTCTATATATGACAATCTGTTACCCCTAAGGAATGTAGAAATGAATAGACATACCTTTCCANAAAAAAAAAAAAAAAAAAAAAAAAAAAAAAAAAAAAAAAAAAAAAAAAAAAAAAAAAAAA
This sequence comes from Nothoprocta pentlandii, assembly GCA_013398315.1. Classification (NCBI taxonomy): domain Eukaryota; kingdom Metazoa; phylum Chordata; class Aves; order Tinamiformes; family Tinamidae; genus Nothoprocta; species Nothoprocta pentlandii. The sequence continues at coordinate 65,818 of VZSG01001144.1, read as the reverse complement.
AAAAAAAAAAAAAAAAAAAAAAAAAAAGGCAGTAATACGGGGGAATTATCAGCTTTCAGTTTTGAACTAGTGATGTATGTGCCTGAACTACAGAAACAGAGTCCAAGAGTCTTCAGTTTTAGTAAGTCAGACCAAACCTCCTGTCCATTTTTTTTTGACAGAACAACTTTTCTCTGAATAAAGCTTCCTAAAAATAAAATCCTATACAGTTATAGCAGTATGTATTTAACTTGCTTAAATTAATTAAAACTTCACAGTCTTTCTCAAAATTTATACCTAATAGTCATCTGACACAAATAGCTAAGTGGGATCTGATAGCCAGGTTCAGCTAGAAGTGTTCTCAGGACTTTTTCTTCTCCATTGGCTTGTTTCAGCTGCGAGTTCGGTGTACAAGCTACAGAGCCATTGCCAAAGCTAAAGTCTCTCAGAAAATGCTCTGGAAGTCTGAAAGAAGCTGCAAATACTTAAGCCATTGGAACTATAGGACTTGGCTTTTCATACGAGGCTTCATTTCTGTCAGACGCATGGTGGCTGATCACATGGTGACCATGGTGGCATGGAACACCACAACACACACCAAGCCTCTTTCTTCCTGGCTACTGCTCCTGGATTTTTTTCTAAAAGGGAGTATCACACAGTTGCGTGCAGTCTGAACCCAGGTTTTATCCATGCTAAGTCTCTTCCACTTCTCATGTGAAGTAACTCTGTAGAAAAGTCAACCTGAAGTTCCGAGCAGAGACACAGAATGATCAATGATGATTACTCTCTTTACTGTAATAATTGTCACTATATCCCCATGAACTGATATCAGAGTCTGGCTTAATACAGTAAGCTGTAAATCCAGTATCATTTTTTTTTGTTTTGTTTTGTTTTGTTTTTTAACAAGAGACTTCAATTTCCCAGGAAATAGAGACAGGAGAAGAATGCAATGCAGTTAGATTTAATGCATGAGTCATCTAAGTAAGCGAACTATTTCTGCTGTATATAAAACATTACTCCCTTAAATCCATAAATATATCATTAAACATATAACAGAAAGAGTCTACAAATAGAAATGCAAATACGTACTTAAAGTTTTCTCAGACAGCTCCGACACTTTACCTTAAACATTTCAACAAGCCAATTCTGCTATACTGCAGTCTGCTTTGTGTGAGTAATATAATTATTGTGTGGGAATCTATCCTGACTATTTCATTAGTTAACTATCAATATGAATAAGTCTATTCATCTGGGAGAAACCAAGCAAACTCTTGAAAACTCTTGTACTTCACTATGTGTAATGCAACTCTGTAAAAATGGAAGTAGGCTTGTATCACATTGTGAAACCACAGAAAGGTGCTGGAACATTTCATGCCTCCGGCATGGATGGATGGCGCAATGACACAGGATGAGGGGCTCTCTACCACTCACGAATTTCTGAAATTAAATTCTTCTGGGGTAGTTTGGCATCATAGGACATTGCGGTCCTCTAGCCAAACTGAATTTAACTCATTATAAAAGGTAATGCAGGAGAAATCTCTGTACTGCCTGCTCTTTGTTTTCAAGCACAGAACTGGGAAAGAGGAAAATAAAACTGAGCAACAGGGCAAGCAGAGATCTGCACCAGTTCAACTCGATCTAGTCCCTAAGAGGCCCAATCTAGCTTGTAACAGCCCTGGGACTTTCACAATCTGACCTAAATACTTTATCTCACTAAAAGTAGCAGGTTTATCTAATTTATAAAGAGAAAATGAAGAGAAAGATACACACAGAAGGAAATTTCATTCCATAAGGCTCTACCCTGTGCTGTCGGTAAAAAAAACCCACATCAGGGAAATGATGTATGAGTCTTGTTAAAGAAACTTTGTTTGAACAGTTTGATTGCTGTTATGAACCTTGCACTGGGGGGTTAGCTTTCAGCATTATCACATATGTGAAAGTAACCCTGGCATGCTATTCTTTATGAATATAAATATACTTCCCCATGAACCAGTTTAATGTTGCACAACCTATAAATAGGGCTTGGTACCCGAGCACCTACTTTCTCAGCTTAGAGCTTTGAATTATTCCTCGCTTTTAGCAAGTTTTGCAACAAAACTAAACAAAGCCTATTACTACCTGCTATTTAAGTTATATAAGTAAAAAACAAAGCAAACAACCAACAAAAGGCAAAGCTCTGTCTCATTGTCATTTAAGAAGAAGAGAAACTATTGATTAGGGGAATAAATATGCTATATTGGGTGATACAGCATATTTATGTAGCCTTCATGTATACGGACATTTGTACAGAAAGTCTTTTATATTCAGAAAAGAAATAGAATTGTATGCAGACACATTGCTCACACTGCAATGTACGTGCTTAAAGAGAGCATTTTAGTGGATGGCAAAGGAAGCTGTACTTCCCATGTATAATTATATTTACTTCTTTGCTTTCAAATACTCTTTTAAAAGGAATACAGTTCCTCAGAATTATTAAGCAACGCAGGACATTGCGAGAAGTTCAAGAAAAATCACAGAAACTGTTTTAGGAATGTATTGACTCTGCTACTTTACATTTCAGAAGTATTAGAAGATTGTCACAAGTGTCAAAAGTTCCTGTTCCACCTCACTAGGATGCCTTCTGACTAAAACAAGAAAAATGAGCTCTGCTGGCAGTTTCAAAGCATGAAAGAATGGTTCATGATTCAAGGGCCTCAGGATGAGAAGGCATATTCGTGATTCTACGTAACTTTCTACGTAAAAAGAAGTGAGGCACATAAAGATTTATGAATATCCTAGCAGCCACATATTCACATCTTTGGGTGGCTAAATTCATTGCAGAATCTGCTTCTCTGAACAAAAAAAAGAAAAAGAAAAAGAAAAAGAAAAAGAAAAAGAAAAAGAAAAAGAAAAAGAAAAAGAAAAAGAAAAAGAAAAAGAAAAAGAAAAAGAAAAAGAAAAAGAAAAAGAAAAAGAAAAAGAAAAAGGAAAAAGTAGTTTTTATATATTTCATTACTAGTTCCAAAATTGCTCTTCAGGGAGCCTTCATGCCCCTATCACAGAGGATGGGCTTTCTGAGCTTTATCCTCTGCCTACAAAGAATTTTTGAAAAGGCTGCTTACAAAGATTTTAAGAGTCTCAATCTGAAAATAAGATGTCTTCATTCTTTGAGCTGTTGGATAAATGATTCGCTCATGTTGTACCTCCTGCATTACCTTTTTTTTTTTTTTTTTCTCCTTGTGATTTTTATTTAATACATATCCTTTGCTTCCTTGTTTTCTGCCTTCTCTTTTCATAGGATGAAAGGGCTAGAATTGACCTAATAGGTCATCTAGACAAAGCTTTGTGTCAGAGTCAACTAATTTGCCTTTGTAGGTCAGTTTTGTTCCCTTTATTTTTCTTTCCTGAAAACTGTTTATCCCCTCTCTGGATTAACTGGGTAATTTCATACCTTTCTATAATGTAATAAAGTTTTTCTATCACTTTTCTATGTATTATGAAAAGATTAGATCATCAAAGATTAATCACTCAAAGACAAATGGGGCTTGTACTTTATTAAATTAACCAAAACAAAACCCCTCTGAAATATGTATCAATGTACTTAATGCATTTTGCATACACTCTTCCTGGGAAAGGAAATATTCATTAAAATCTCTGTGTTTTCCAAGCAAATCTCCTACAGGCAACAGAAGGATTTTGAATGCACTAATGCTATGTTCGGCCAACATCCTCAAACAATAAAATATCCAAAGATTTATAGGCTGAAGGAGTCCAGAGAACTTCCACAGGATACAGAGAACAAGAAACAATGGCAGAAAAGGTTGACTATAATGTATCAGTCAGGACATTTTTTTTTTTCCTCAGTAGACAAGGTACAACCATTTTTCTTGTAAATAGGAATTTCATCATAGCTCTGGTCAACCTGGTGACATCACCCTAGACTTGATAAAAAGTCCACAGTATCCCTGAGGAAAAAGCACCAAACACTAAATCAAGGTCTTTTTGTGAGCACAGACATACGATGTAAGTTTATGAAATACTATGAGGGCAGTATTTCCCATTTTCCTTTACTATTTCTAGTAATTGGAAATACAATATTTCAGAGTTGTTTAAAAACAAATTCTAACTCCATAATGCCAGGAAGCTATCAAAAAATAAAAATTAGACTTATTTAAAATTTACTATATATTTCGTATGAGTACCAAAGGGAAAACATAGGAATTAAAAAAAAAAAAAAAAAAAAAAAAAAAAAAAAGATAAAAAATATAAAAAAAAAAAAAAAAAAAAAAAAAAAAAAAAAAAAAAAAAAAAAAAAAAAAAAAAAAACTGTCTTTAAACTTAGTTTTCTGATGGAAAAAAAAAAACACTGAAATGAATTTACTTTTGCATGCTTAAAGGCTTGATGCAAGCCCAGGCATCATGAGGGATTAAAATTGTGATTAATTAAAGCTGCAGGTTTAAATAATCATCTCTAGATTTCATATTTTTCAAATCCCTTAAACTTTAATATTAATATTGGAAAAAGAAGCTGAAGTGGCATCCTTTTGTGTATTTCTCAGCTAGACAAAACCAGGACATTCTTTCATCAGTGCTTTTCAGTCATGAAAAACTGATGAAATGAGGCAAGGTTAGAGAAATATCAGAAAAGTAACAGGGAGTCAGCTTTGGTTAGAGAAGTCCATGGAGATAATGCTATCCAGATACAGCGAGGCATATAAGCTGGGATGTCTCTGCCATTTTTGGTTTTTGGAGCAATGCCTTATTCTTCAGTCACATAGGTGGTAATGACTGCTGTCCTCAATCTGTCTATCGTGATCTGTGTGCCAAATGTGGTCAGCCTTTGCCTAAATGTTTAGTTTGACAAGGTGAATGGTCCTTGGAACAGAAGAAAAAAATAGTATCTCCCTAAATTACATCCCGTTGCTGCAGTTCTAGAAGCAATGCAAAGCTTCCATATTTTTCACTCAGCATGCTTAGCTGTTTTATTGCAGGGTAGATATAAAACTATGTATTAAAATGACAACATACATTTTATATATCAAATCTTTTTAGAATTTTGGAAAATGGCATACTATATAAAATGATGTTTCTTTTTAAACGTTGGCAAAGTGTCAAAGTTACGTAAAGCCTCAAATGCAATTTTGTAGTGGATTTAATTAAAATTTTCCATTACTTAAAAATGTATCTGTCATTAGAAGATATTTTTGTGTGCACTGTGCCACTTATGCATGAGAAAAAATTGAATGAGTTCCTCATCTAACATAAAAAAATAAATGAGAGTAGATTCAGTGACAACCTAGTATAATAATATAAGGAGTAACGGGCTAAAATGTAATATTTCCAAACAAATAAGGTAGTTCCAGGTTTAAAGCAGTTTCAAAGTAAAATATTTTAAACTTGACTTTTAGTTAGTTTGAATTAGTCCAGTGGTTCAAAAACAAAGCCTTTTTTTTCCTTTCTTTTTTGTCTTTTTTTCTTTTTTGTCTTTTTTTCTGTCTTTTTTTTTTCTCATTTGTGTACAGAAAATGACAACAGAGGGTGTACTAACACTAAAGAAAAAGCAGTACAGTTGATTTCTGCTCTATTCTTTATTTCCTGAGTCCAAATATGACTGTAATTTAAGTGTCAAGTAAAATTACGTTAGACAGGATTTCTTTGTCCTTGTTGGTTCACATCACAAAATTGTCATGTTTTTCCAGTTCAACTTGAAAGAAACAAGGCACTTGAACCTAAGGAACTCAGATTTGAAGAGATGACAGTAAGCAAAGTTCTCACAGTACATTTCTGCACCACACTTCACAAATATATCTACTTTCCAGATAAAGGGTTAATTCAAAGTATCCAATAGCTGCATCTGAATCTTCCCAACAGAGGAACCAAGACCTAAATTTTAATCCTTTGCATGAAAAAGCACATCAAACTATGAATTTTTTGACAGGTTCTAGTAGAAAGGGTGCAATGTCTGACAATTGCTCAAGACAGCATATTGGATTTCATTCTACCTTGAAACACACAGCTTGTCAGAATCCGAACACATTATTGTTTGGAGATATTTGCTATGGAGTAGTGAAACTTTAATAAACCTTAATCTAATAAGTATTTTTTTTATGTTTTCCTTTTTTTCTTCTCCTTCTTTTCCTTCCCTTGACAAATTTGTATTAATTTGGGTATTCAAGAATATCCAAATAAGAGATTATTTGAGTTTCCAGGGCTTGTTACCTTCTTGATGTACCCAAGTTGTAGCAATTTAACATGATTCACCTGGCATATGTTTCGGGCTATTTAGTTATCTGAATATAGCTAGAAATAAGTAAAAGAGGGGTGCTAGAGAGGAAATGTAGGAGGACCAAATCACATGAATTTCCACTTCTCATCTCTCTCATTGAACCTTCCTGTCTGTTTTTTTTGTTTGTTTGTTTGTTTGTTTTTTTTTTTTGGAAAAGTATATTCAACCATACTAAAATAACCATTATCTCAGAAAAATATCCTATATTGTGTATCTTTACAAGTACTAATCTATCAATTTTCTGCCCTCAGGAGTAAATTTTTCACTAAAGCACACAAAAACAACATGATATAACCTAGAAGGCTATTGTATTCACATGTACTCAGTATCGCCTTTCAAGTATGAGTGAATAAAGTCTGTACTTTTGTATACTTCATTTTGGTTATATCTAGTAGGACCAAAATACATAAAAAATATAAATTGTCCTGGCCTGTATTTTTTGATTTATTTGGTTTCTGAAGCTAAAAGCATCCCAGTACACTCTTTTTTTTACCATAATATCAGTCACAACAAAAGTAAAATAAGAAATGGCTTTTTGTTTTTCCATTTGGATAGGAAAAAGAACAAGGTGATCTACAAGGTAAACATATCCCAGAGCACCTCAACTGCATGTGTATTCAGTAGTTTAACCTATAATACTCATTACTATAGAACATTTTGACATTATTGACAGTAAATCAGATTACTGTTAATAAAATAATTATATGTGAACATACGTCTAAAAATAGAGTTAACTTCAACACAATTCAAGGGATATTTTGTTAGACTGTAGCACAAAACATGAAAACTAAGCCTGAATCTAAAAATGAAGTCTTCTACTGCATATAGACTAAATATTATGTGCCTTGAAATTAATATGCAATACAAAACTGGTTTTGGTACTATATTTGAGAAACTTTCATCCATAAACACAGATACACATACATCCATATGTATTACTTACACATCAAGTTTTGTTCAGATAAAAGTTTCAAGAGCCATTTTTCTAGAGCATACAAAAGAATCAATATAGATAGGAGCACAATGATACACAAAGCCACCAGAATATCCTTATATTTGCTCACATTTGTAAAGTTTAATATAAATACCAATAAGAACAATGATAAAAAAAGGAATCCATATTTTCTTCATTACTTATTACTTCAAAATTAAACACTTGCAGCAATATATCAATTGATAATTCTTTCATATACTTGACTGTGTTTAAATAAGAATTAATGTTCTGAATGGTTTGGAGTTAATTTCTTGACATTGATTATATTATCTGCAGAGGTATCCTTAGAAATTAATTCAGATTAAGCATTGCTTCAGAAGGCTAAAGGTGAAATATTTTTGAGGTAGGTAAGAGAACTCATTTTTATGACTAGTTCTAAATAGAGTTTAAAGGAATAAATTCTTAAAGCATTTTGTTGTTGAAGAATTCAGAGCAAGTCTGTAGCACTTTTAGAGCCTTTGGCCAAGAGCTCTACGCTACATCTCTCCACATACTTCCAAGTATTTGGAGAACATTGGGGAAGAACAGCTTCCTACCTGTAGCTCATATACTGAAAAAGGAAGAAGTGGTCCTACAGAGGTCACGTTTGTACAATATTCACAGGAGACCGATTTTCTAACCTTGCATGACAACACTGAAAAAATTAAATGAACATAATGAATTGCAAAGATGCAAAGTAAAAATACAAAAATGCGGACATAACATGATTCTGCGAATATTTTATGATTTTCTGTAACTTCATTCACTAGCGACATGGCTTTCCAGTCCCTAAATTCAGAATGCTAACACATTTGTTTAAAGGATATAATTTCACTGTCTTGAAGATCAAATCTCTTATCTGCTTGTGTCCTGCAACCAGTATTGGATAAAAGTAAATCTATGCAAATCTTTTTTAGATCTATAATGCTTTAACTGACCTATGGGGGAAAAATAGAAGACTCATTAAAAGACTTATTAGTTATAAACATGCCCATTCACAAGTAATTTCTTCACTCTTTCAGGTAATTTTTTATCATTGGTTAAGATGGACTTGAATTCTCACCTATTACATTATCTGTAATGATTATTGAAGAACACTTCAGTAAGAAATACACTGCACATATAGTCAATGTTAGTTCACAGTAAGGTTAAGGCAAATGATAATATTTTCTTACTCTTATATCAGTTATATTAGTGATTTTTTCAATATAACACTGAGCATCATAAAATACTCTGACACACAATATTGTGTCTCCTTTATGAGTTTGAATTTCTTGTGTAGAAATGTCATTCCTTAATATTTTCAATGGAACAATCACAGGAGATCAGGAACATCTGTATCTGGCCTTATCACAGTAAATATCTTATCTCTAGGCAGTCAATACCTAGTAGTCATTTCCCTGTTAGCCAATAACAGATTAACTCCTACGACAGTTTCCTCCTAAATCTGCAAAATGAGAGAGAGAGCCTAGCTTGTAAGTTATGTGTCACATAGTTTCAGTTTTACATGTTTCTACATTAAGAGCATTTTTTTTAACCTGTGATGGTCTTATGTTCCCTATCAATGATCAATTCTTTTTTAAAAGAGTATTTTAAACACATTAGCCATGGGTTGCACTTTGGGGGGTGGATAGGAAGGGGGAGGAAAGCATTTTTTAAATTTATATTTCTTCATTGTGCTCCCTCAGCAAGTTTGCTGATGATATGAAACTGGGAGGAGTAGCTAGTAGCCCTGAGGGCTGTGCTGACATTCAGAGAGACCTGAACAGACTGGACAACTGGGTGGTGAGAAACAATATGAAATTCAACAAGCACAAGTGCAAGGTCCTGCACTTGGAGAAGAATAACCTCAGACACCAGGACAGGTTGGGGACTGACCTTCTAGAGAGCAGCACTGGAGAGAGGGACCTGGGCGTTGTGGCGGACGACAAGCTGACCATGAGGCAACAGTGTGCCCTATTGTAGCCAAGAAAGCCAAAGGGATTCTGGGGTGCATTAAGAAGAGCATTTCTAGCAAGTTGAGGGAGGTGATCGTCCCCTCTACGCAGCCCTGGTGAGGCCACCTCTGGAGTACTGTGTCCAGTTCTGAGCTCCCCAGGACAAGAGGAATGTGGAGCTGCTGGAGAGAGTCCAGTGCAGGGCGGTGAGGATGATCTTGGAACATCTTGTCTATGAGGAAAGGCTGAGAGAGCTGGGCCTGTTCAGCCAGAGGAAGAGAAGGCTGAAGGGGGATCTGATCAGTGTGTATAAATACCTTAAGGGAGTGAGGAGGAGGATGGGGCTGGCCTCTTTGCAGTGGTGGACACTGATACAACTAGAGGAAACGGCCACAAACAGAAGCATCAAAAGTTCCATAGGAACATAGGGAAAAATTTCCTGACAGTGAGGGTAACAGAGCACTGGAACAGGTTGCCAAGAGAGGTTGTAGAATTTCCTTCTCTGCAAATCTTCAAAAGCCTCTTGGATGCAATCCTGTGCCACATATACTGTAAGTGACCCTGCATGTGCAGGCAGGTTGGACTAGATGACCTCTAGAATTCCCTTCCAATCTTAAGGATTGTATAATTCTATGATTTCAATTACTGTCCTTTTCTGCTATTGCTACAGGAAAAAAAAAAAATCCTTTTTACAGTTTTACCTCTGCTCTTTCTAAGGTAAGATAGTCACCTTCTCAGTCTTTATATCATGGATTCTTTTCTTTCTAGTCATATCAGTCTCTTATCTCTCTTTGTATCTTTTTTAAGTGTATGATCAAATAATTACACAATTCTTCAAATGCAGACTATGTAGCCTACTGATCTTTCCTCACATTGTCCTCTGCGTCACTCATGTAATGTTTCCTGTGCATGACTGTAATGTTAATTAAATCTCTTTCAGCACAATGAAGGTTCTTTTCCTAGAATTCAGCACCCTCTTAAGAGAGGTGGCTATTTTATTTGTATGATTGATGACTTCTGAAGTTACCATGAGAGACCGAAGAGAAGCTACCAACTTTTACCTTAAAAAGTTTATAACATTTAGTTATAAAAAGAAAACTGAACTGATATTGCAGGAAAGAATAAACAGATTTTCACTAAAACACAGCAACTGAAAGGCACCGTGATGATTTGGGACAAGACAATGATTTCAATATTGCTGAGATAAGCAGGGGAGATGAAAGGAAATGCTTTTGCTCAGATGTTTGATTGCTGATGTTTTGTAAAACCTGAAAACAGTAAATCAGCATCTTTAAATTCTACTATGAAATTTTATGAATACTGCATTTTATTAGATGCATTAATTTATCAAAGCCTGGGGTGCTTTTTACTCAATACTGTTAAGAATTTCATAACTCAAAGTCCTTATGACATGCATATCCATATGTTTTGGGTACATTATGAATGGCAAGGATATTGGCTGAGTTTTAAGTAGGAAAAGATGTTTACAGCTCCAGGAGCAGTCCCGCAGCTCCTGTCTCTTCTAGGGACACTTGCAGCTCACGATTTTTCCATTTTGTTCATCATTACACTATAGTGTGCAAATCCAAGCTCAGCTGCACTAAGCTGCTCTGAAAAGAGATGCATCTTTCTCCTGCACCTGAGAAAAGTTGGCAAGGACACATGCCTCAGATGTACAGGCCTAGTTACAATCTCTCTCTCTGAGTGTATCAGAAATTATTGAATGAAAACAAAAACTAAAATTTTATTTCGGATTCTGGCATCTTTTAATGGCTTATTGCATAGGCTTTTGCACATAGCTCAACTTTCTCTAATTCATTTCTCCATCTGAATACAAATCAAGTTCTTCTGAAGAACTTGGGGTGTCTGAGGGAGAAGGCATCATGTAAGTGCTAAACATTATTATAATTACAGGTAATTTTAGGTAGTAACATTACTTTTGTCACTATGAAATTACCTTATTACAGGGGAATTTTCTTAATTGGCATACACCCTGGTGGAATCAGAAATGTGCCATTTGAGCAACTGTCCTAATTATTGGAGATCCTGATATCATGCTAGGAGATTTTTTTTTTAATTGCTATAAAAATAGGCTCAGGCGATGGAAAAAATACCCTTCTCCACGTACCTTCCTGGTAACCCCATAGAGAATGACACCAGAAAAATGAATGCAGGCACAGCAATGCATCTTAACAGGGTCAAAGTATTCAATAATCTTAATAGAGTGAGGAAAAGCTGAAGTAAAGCAAAACACTGACAAAGTAAGATAGCTATAACTGTATGTAAGAAGTCATTCCTTTAACTACTGTGAATAGGCTTTTATGGTAGACAGACTATGCATCTGTTTAGTCATGCTAGCTGTCTCATCTAGCCTTTCCTTAGATAACATATCTGTTGCAGTGTTACTTCATTTTCCCTCCACACTTTTGCCTCTGTCTTCTGACCATTGTGCCGAGACTGCACAGCACTTGCAGAAGCAAATCCCTAAAATATTATGTCATCCGTAAGCAGTTGCAAAGTAAAAAGCAGTACACAAGCACCTTCATCTTTCCAAAATAATTCTTTTTATTAGTCTTTTACATCGATATATTTATTTTTTTTTTACCAAAGCATGTTAGACTAAATGGAAGTAATATTATTTTATCACTCTCTTGTAAAATCTTGTAGCATTTTCTTTCTCTCTCTCTCACTCTCTCTATCTTATTGGCTCCCTCCCTTTCTTCATGGTTTCTTCAAGAATTATGGGACAACCACCGCATATTGAATATAAAATAAAGAAAAAAAAAGAATAGTTCAGAAATCCATTCTAATGCTGAGGTTTTGGAATGAGAGTCTTGTACAGTAAGTTGAAAACCTCAGAGGCATAGTCCAATTATGAAGAATAAAACATAATTTGGTTTTCTACAGAGTCTTACTGATATAAAGCATCCCAATGCACTCATAAAAGCAGGAAAATAGCTATTGAACTGCCCATGATGGACAAGTTTCTTCTACATGCATGCAGACTTCAGAAATATTTTAAAGATTAGTTTGAGATAAAACACAGGGCCTTTCTTTGACCCTTTAATAACTGGTTGGACACAACACAACACAACACAACACAACAATTGTGACACAACAATTATGGATGGGAAAAAAAGAAAAGAAAAGGTAAGGCCATGAAAATGTCTAATACCAATAAGTTAAAAAAAATCACTAAGAATGAGTAAACAGCTATGTTCATGTAAAACCCTTAAAATCCATGCAGTCCCAAATAAGCTACAGTGCACTCCTCCCCTCCTACTCTCTCCCTATCCCCTTCTCCCTCTCTTCTTTCATGCCTCACATTTCCTCCTGTCACCTCTCCTTTCTCTTCTCTTCCTCTCAGTCCCTCTTCCTCTCCCTGTTCCTCTCCTTCTCCTTTCCTCTCTTCTCTGTTTTGTAAATATTAATTTCAACTCAATTCCTCTGTTTGCCAAAAGCATATATTAAGGATTTAGTAGGCTCTCCGAAAAGGGTCTACTTAATTAGTTAATACTTAATTACATAAAATAATTGCTTTTGATTATGAACTATCTAGTGACCTGGCTAGTTATGTTTCTTCCATTTTAAACATTAGCTAAAGAAATGCAAGTAGTTGGTTATTTATAATCTACTATTATATATAGTTAATGAATTATTCATAGGTTAATGCAGCTGCTAAGTACTGTAAAAGTTTAAATTTAGCACTCAGATGGTACACTTGGCAACTTGGCAATTATTGTTTTTTGGAATGTAGTTTTAATTTAAATTCATACATGATTGATGTGATATGACATGCTGAGATTACAACAGATAGTTTAATCAACAAATGGTCCTTATGAATAATGTTGATGGAAAAAGTTCTATCCAATTTCATGTCAGTTTCCTCATTCCAAAAATGAACTCCAGTTCTTGTTCAGCTCTTGACATTCAAAGTGTTGTTTACATTCGTTACAAAACATCTTAAAACCCTGAAGGAGGATGGACAGAAATGCAAATATGAAATAGATTATGATAATATTTAGTGTTTTCTATGATTTAAGTTTCCTTTCTTTTCACTGACCTGGCACAACCTTTTGCACTGACTAGGATACTAGACAGGATACTTTTCCATAATACTGGAGTAGGATGTGCTCTCAAGATACTATGGCAGCAAGACCCAATTTCTTTATAATCTAAGTAAATTGTGCGGATATAGAAAACATAGAAGAGGTAAACTTTGTTTCACAATAAATTGTAGACACATGTGTTTTCTAAAAGTTGTGAAATGTTGTTTCACAATGAATTATAGACACCTGTGTTTTCTAAAAAATAAAAAGTATCATGCTTCTTAGCTTATGATGTAGGAAAGGTAGGCAGGCATGTATGATCTTATTTGTTGTCTGGAGAAGGAAGATGCAAAGTATTACATTCACTAAAAATATTCTTTTGTCAGATGTAACTAAATAAATAATAGGAAAACCCCCAAATAAAAATAAGATGGTTCTGGATAGCAGACCAAAACCACAGAAAGTTACTGGTGTGCATTTTGTTTTTGTTACTATGTAAACATATTGGGAAATGGACATATTTTGATTATCTGGCGTTTTGCATTCCCCTCTCTCCCTGCCAAAACTCGCCTCCTCCCTCCAAAATCCCATTCGCGGAGTGGTGCATGCTCACATCTTCTTCCAGTCACTGCTGCAGGTAGGACATTTTAGTCATTCTTGTAGCAGTGACTAGAGGAATTTTGAACCATTTTTCCCTACTTCATTTTTCTTTAAGAAAATAACAAAGGTCCAAATATGTTTTAGGATGTTATTTTACAATGCATGTAATTGTTATGTTAAAAGTTACTATTTGATATTATGTGTATGATTGGTGATTAAAAAGTTATCTTTTTGAATTATGATAGATAATGGATTTTAGTATGCTTTTTAATGCTAAGAAGTTTATCGGGGAGGGTACACAAAGATTGACAGAAGGCTAGGAAAGCTTCTAAGCAGTCATATAATTGTTCTGTTCCATCTGTAAAATTTAACAATTGTAGAGAGATCCCACTTAAATCAGGAAAATGAATCCTTTTCTACACTAACTGGGGAAAAAGAACCCATGATTTTCTGATACTGAAATTGTAAGTGTATAATTGCAGTCTAATCTTTCATAAGACTATCTTTTTTTCATCACAGTTGATTAAGGTGTTTTCACAAGTTATACTGAATACTAAACAGCAAGGAATATGTTTAGTAATATCTAATCTTCAGAAATACAAATAAAAATAGGGATTCAAATATACCTAGTAGTGGGTTTCTCAGACTAAAGAGAGTCCCCTACAAGTTTCTAGGAGAAGAAGCCTGTTTTATCAGGAACTTATTTTCCTGCAGCCACAGTGCTACTGGACATTTTTGACTTTCCTAGAGAAGATAGGCAAAACAGGCAAAACAAGGGTATTTTAAGTATAAAACTGGAACTGAAAATCTGAATGAACATTACTCTGCCTAGAACAGTAATCATTATGACTATTATGATCATGAAATCATTCCTACCTA